>PITA01001819.1:0-180498 GCA_004023965.1 Spilogale gracilis
AAAAGTACTGGCAGAAATAGTGTCAATGCCTTTTTTTTTCGTCAGAGAATTGCTTTAGGAACACTTAGTTATTTTTACTTTCACATGCTTAGGAACAAATAGCTTGGACAGATGGTATCCATCTCTAAATGCTCAAGTCATTGAGGAGGGGTGTTCCGGCCTTGGCAGCGATGTTACTACTGAGACCACAATACTGCTACCTGGCCTGATTCTCAGCACCTGGAAGATCCGAGATTGCTAGCTGCCTACATGTTCAAGAGCTTTGGGTCCTTTTCACCGTGCATTGGGGAAGTGACTACATAGATCAACCTCGTTCTCCTTAGTCATTTGTAGTAAATAAAGAGGTGAGGAGACTGACATTGTGTGTTTTTTAAAAGTTGGTTCTATTTTACCTCTAAGACAGTTTACTGTTGTTGTGTTAGACTTTGGGGACCATCTCCTTGAAAGACGCCAACATAATTATCTGTTACTAACAGCAGAACAGGGAGAAAGTCATGCTTTGTCATCTATCTAAATAGAAAATTATATAGGATACGAGGGCTCTGCAGGTAACTTCAAATTATTTTTAGTATCTGAGTTTATTAAATTTAATTAGAAAACCATGCAGGATTCCAAGACAATGGTCTGAAACTCTATTGATAGTAGCTAAATTATCTTTGTATTCTCTGCACCAGCCAATACTTTATATACACTCGTCATTCGGTAACTGCATGTAGTAGATAAATAATTGAAATGAGTAAATACAATGACATAATCCTATAATCTTAAAAAAGGATGAAATTAATATAAATTATCACTACTATATTGCCATAAAACAGACATAAGGTAGCTAAATAATTTTCTTGGCAGATATTAAATGTTCTCACTGAGATCAAATAATAACAAATAATAATAGTAGCTTACTTAATGATAGTGCTGTACGCTTTATACGCCATTATGCCTTTCATCCTTCTATCTCCATGGGGTGGCTACTATTACTATCTCCAGTTTACAGAGGAGAAAATTGAAGGTTGGAGAAGTCAAATAGCTTTTATGGGGAAGAATTTAATTTCCAATATAGGAAGTTTGATGTTTGCAGTTTGATGCCAGAACCTACACTGTTCTACATACTGTTCAGTACAATGAAAAACAAGGCAAACTCAAATTCCTATTATTAACTAATTAAAGGAATACCTTGGATGAATAAGACTTGAAAAAATAAGACTATGTCTACTTTTGGAGTATGCATCACGATTTTATGAGTCTAAGTCATAATGCCTCCTAGTCTCTGTCTTTCCAAACAAATGATCCAGACTTTATAGTATCATAGGGATGTATCTGAATATTCACTTCAAGGCATTCTGAACTAATACCCAGTTATTAGAATTAAGTTAATCTGACTACTTAAAACATCCATTGTTTTGACTATTTTATCCTTAACAAAATTCTATAAAAGTTGTTTCTTTATAGAAAAACACATTTAGACAGACACACACACATCCACGCAAATGCTCTAACTCCAAGTTTTAGCACCAAATCTTTTCCAAGTAGCTCCTTCAAAACGTTCAAGGAGACTGGAATTTTCAAAAGTTCATATTCATGGGGCAGAGAGATTTTGTGTGTTGATATGAGTACATGAATGTGTGTGTGTGTGTGTGTGTGTGTGTGTGTGTGTATGTGTGTGTGTGGAGAATGGGTTCTGTGGTGGCATTTATTGCATTCTTAATGTGCCTATTTATTAGTTTATACCTTCACTTTCTGCAAACCTTCTTAAAGGCAATATATCTTTTTTACCTTTGAATTTCTGGAACCCAGTAGAGGGCATCATAGCAAGTCATCAATAAATGATTGTTGAATGAAGCACGGAAAGAATGGCAGGATGGATGTAGGTGAAGTTAAAGAGAATAGTTATTGTCTTGACATGTACACATAGGAGAAAGAACCAGTGATCTGTTCATATAAACTCTCACCTAAGTCTGTGCTACTTGGCACTTGAAGAAGGCCACCTGCCTCCTTTACTTTGTGTCCCACAGACAAAGGAGACAGAGCACTAGCCCTTAGCGACATCAATGACATCAGAGTACGGTTGTGAAAAGGATATGCTTTCCCCATGTAGGTTACTACTTATGTTTTATGGTATTTGGGTGTAGTTTTTAAGAACCAATATGATTTAAACATGGTAGTAACTTGCCAGTTTACTGATGTTTCAAACCGTTGAAAAATACAAGGCTCCAAGAAAAAGGTGACAGAATTATCCTATAGTGTGATGGTGAAATTGCAGGTCACTCTGTGCTTTAGCAGCTTATGTAAATTAATCCAGGGTTTTTCTTTTTACAGAGATGAAAGGCAGATATTTTTAAGAACAGAAACTATCCCTTCTTCACTGCTTTTGGCAAATAATTGCATTATTATTCATTCTGAGAGGAGTAACTAGTTAATTACAGCATGTCAAAAGTATTTTATGTGAGCCAAGGATTTGTAAGGCTGAGGACTGCATGGATGCCTTTAAGGGCTTCTGTGTGTGTGTGCGTGTGTTTTCTTTCCTTTTCTTCTTTTTTCCAACCTATCTCAGTCTTTTGACATTTTGACACCGCGATTACATAGATCTCTTTTATTCTAGGCTACAAAGAAAAAGAATCAGCTCTACTTGAAAATAATAATTTTAGGGGTCTGTATGTGGAAATACTACCCTCTGAAATCCTTCAAAGAAAATTAACATTGACTGAAAACCTTAGTTCTCGGAATTGTAAGAAAGAGAAGCATCTAATAATTTAAAAAGACCACTTGATGGAGGAAAGAACTGAAATTAGAGGAAGTAAAGGGTGGTGCCTACTATGGCTCATATGCATTTCTAATTGTCTCATGAATCTTTTGGAGGGCTTGATATTCATTTAGCTCCATGCCTCTCTTGAAAGGGCTCCTCTGAGGGTGTTCCACAGTGAGTTAAGGAAACCTTTCCCTTACATTCAGGAATGTCTCATTGTCCTCCAGAGAGTGAGGGGGCAAAAGCTGCCATGTAGCAAATTACGTATTCATGTGTCTGGTTGGTGGCTGTCCTCGAATTTCACTAGATTTTGTTTCATGCATTAAACATGCCTATCACTTGTTCCTCTCGCAAGGTCCTTGACTTGCCCATTCCAAATTTTGTCCACACAACATCCCTAACCGGTTTTAAAGTACCCAATTGCACTGCTGTGAGGACGGCTTTCTGGGCTGTTTTGAACCTTGACTGGTTTGTTTCCCTTTGAGCCTGGCTGTCTCTGGGGCTATTATGCAGACCCTTTCTGGCCAGGCCAGAAAATGAGGTCAGAGCCACTGTCTGTGCTCTCCATCAGAGCTGTAATGGATGAGCTGCATTATATTAATAACAGTGAAAACAGTGTGTATTTTTCATTCAAGACTCTTGTGATACTTTAAGCCCATTTACTCATTAACTCTCATGTAACTCTTTTTGATGGAACTTGATTATAATTATTTTATCTGTAAAGAAACTACAATTCATGAATGACTGGGTTGTGAGGAGAAAATGAAATAAGAGATGTGAAAGTCCACTGAAAACAAAAAGCCTCTATACAGAGCGTGGAAAAGTACAGACTGCGGGGGTAATACTACTAAGTCTACTATATTGTTACTTAGGTGATATATATGAGCTTGTTTTTTTGTTTTTGTTTTTAAGTTTGAGAAGGGCAATCCTTTCAGTTTTGAAATCTAAGAGGAGGGAGTAATGCCCTTCTGCAGACATATTACCGAGGACTACAGTGAGGTTTTCCAGGGGGGACCAGGGATATCTTGTACATGGAAAAAACTTAGTTGCCATTAAATTAATATCTATATCTTTATAAGGAAGTAAAGTATTCAAGTTGGTCTATTAGATGGAATGTCTTGGGTATATTGAGAAAAAGCCTAAGGCAACAGATAGCCAGTCAATGGGTGTCTGAATGAAGAAAAATTAAGCTGAACGACCCTTCCCCGGGGTGATGTCAGAATTTTCAAAAACAGAGTCACCTATTGAATAAGTGGAACAATTCCTGGGTAGAAGACTGATGGTCATGTATCACAATGATGTCTAGGGGCGCCTGGGTGGCTCAGTCATTAGGCGGCTGCCTTCGGCTCAGGTCATGATCCTGGAGCTCCGGGATAGAGACCCACATTGGAGTCCCTGCTCGGCAGAAAGCCTGCTTCCCCCTCTCCCACTTACCCCTGCTTGCGTTCCCTCTCTCGCTGTATCTTTTTCTCTCAAATAAATAAATAAAATCTTTAAAAAAATGATGTATAATACAATAAAGATGGATGGGGAATGGGGCTAAAGCCTGGAATTTGGTATCGGATAGACATGCATTTCACTGAGGCTTGATCAGTTACTAGCTGTATGGCACTGAACCACTTACTTAACGTTCCCAAGCCTGCGAAAATGGAGATACTAACTCAAGACTGTGGGGATTAAATGGAATAATGCACATAAATTGTTTAATGAAATTTCTGAGAAGTTGTAATTACCCAATAAATACTGGTCATCATTAACTTTTGGCTTAATGGTTGCTAATCTTGGATGAAAATAAAAATCTTCCATGGAATAGTTCCACCTCCAGCGGCAACAGAGAGATTTCCACTTAGGAGGTCCCGTGGGAGGCTGCAGTAACTAGGTGGACTTGACAGAAAGCTGCAGGGACTCCGAGGTGTGCATGTGGTGAGCCGCGGTTACCGAAAACACTCTTTCTCACCCTGTAAGACTAAGACATTTTCTAATTTCGTGTATGTAATATTCCCATGAGAAATACTGATGCACTGGGTCTGAGGTAGGTCTCAGAATCAGCATTTTCAGCACATTCCTTAGCTCTTTCTAAGGCAAATAGCTTGCATAGCCTGTTGAGAGACCCCAACTATCTTGGCTCCAAAACAGCCTATTCTCTCTTCCCTTCATTCCTTCAGAAGGAATTTAGTATTCTTGTTTAATGTACATGATTCAGTGGCACGTATTAAAAGGCTTTCCTCCACATGCCACGGCTGATGCATGTGTGGTGTGAGGTGACAGGGACAGGTGCTTAAATGCACTGATTGTTGGGGCAGTCAATGGAAGTGATTCACTGAGTAAAACCAAGGTAGAGTGGTGGGAAAGAACATGAAGCTATGAAGGGCTCCCCTGTGCCAGGTGCTTAGCCCCAACTTCCGCGATGCTCCCAGGTTCTGATGCTCATGAGATAGGGAGTTAAAGGAGGAAACTGAACTCTCTCCAAAGGTGAGTGGGATTTAACAGACCTGTGATGGAGCAAATGAAGTGGGGAGATGGGCAGAGGCAGACCCTAACAGGGAGCTGGGGAGCTGCAAATAGATCAGTCTGATTGGAATGAATTCCTCTGAGCCAAAGTGGCGGGATGCGGCACTCTAGGCAGATTGTAAAGGGGCTCAGCTCCGTTTAAGGACTGGCCTTTATCTTCTACACAATGAAGAGTCCTGAAAGCTTTTTGAGCAGAGGGTGATGAGAAGGTCACCGTGATGGAAGGGGTATTTTAGGGAGATTACACTTGCAGGGGAGTGCAGGCAGAGGGACTAATCACCAGGCTATTGCTATAAACTTGGGGCCTAGCAAGGAAAACCCAGGGCAGCGGTGTTCACTCCAATGAAGAAAAGGAAGAATCTATGGTGCTTAGTGGCTCCATACTTAAGGTATATTATAGCGAGTTACTAAGGCATGTATGTCACCACCATGCCCTTCTCTCTCTACCCTTTCCTGCTTTTTTCCTGATTTGTGTTGTGTTCCAAAGAGGAAACTGATGACAGGAGCAGCTAGGCAGCTGTGTGTGGGACTCAGGAAGACATGAATTCCTGATAGAGTTTCCTTTCTTTGCTGTTAGGACAGGGGCAAACAGAGTTCTATGACGAGAGCCGTATCATGTAAGCATCCCTACCAGCAGTTTAAGGAGAATGATTCTTTGTAGTAATGTGTACCCTGCCTGATCCCAGGACTGATTTAAGACGACTGCAACAAAACTGGTGGTAGGTATTTATTAATGCCTGCTGCCTCAGAGAGCAGCCAAGCCTCCCTCCAAGGCAGCAAGTGGCCCCATGCCCCTCTCCCACGCAGACAATGCAGTTGAAGCTCCATTTTCATGTATCATGCTTGCATTTTTCTCAGGATTATTTTTTCCTTTTTGAAGCAGCTGCATTTACATCTTAAAATAATCAAAGTAAACAATTCTTCTTACTCATATACATTTTTAAAAGTATCTTGAAGCAAAAATCCCTCATTAGCATTATGTGTACGCTCTTGCTCATTAAGCTGGAAAACATATTCAATAACCAAGGGTGACTCTGATTACTAAGAAGTGTGGTCGCTCCAACTGGACGGCTCTTACTACATAGAGAAGTCAGAAAGCATGAAAACCCCAGAATAAGAAGTTGGAAGTTAAAACAATATAATGAACTCGGCATTTGAATAAGGAGGTGTACTGAATTCCCGCTCTCTCTTTCTGTCAAGATCCTGTTGCGTGTTCCGGCACTTTCCTTCAGGCCCTACTACAGGATTCCTACACTTACTTCCCCCAGCAACACGCTTATATTTTGCAAACTGGCCCTCCGGTAGGCTTTCAACTGACCAAGGACTTTCGGGAGTAATATGTATGAACATCACTATAGTCTGGATTCCACAAAAATGCAATTTAATATCATACCCTCAGATTTCATCCATGAGTTACAAAAAATGTAGATAAATAATAGCTCTGCATAGTGATAAAACTGCTAGTTTGAAAATACTGTCTAATACATTGTTTAGGTGGTTTTTATGATGATGGTTTCAGGTGCTGGCATGAACTTATTCCATTTATAATTAAAATTTGCATTAAATGATGTCCTTTATGCTTATGTCATCTTTTATTTTTCGTTTATTAATCTAAGAGTCAATGTAATTTAAATGTGTTTTTAAAATAAAATTAAATGTACATTATAACATGATATTAAACATTTCATTATTTGAGGGGTGCCTGGGTGGCTCTGTCACTAAGCATCTGCCTTTGGCTCAGAACATGATCCTGGAGACCCAGGATCAAGCCTAGCATCTGGCTCTCTGCTCGGCAGGAAGTCTGCTTCTCCCTCTCTCACTCCCCCTGCTTAGGTTCCCTGTCGAGCTGTGTTTCTCTCTTTCAAATAAATAAGTAAAATCTTTAAAAATTTCATTATTAGAATAATGAAAACATACAATAAAAAATATTCATAAGGGGAATATAACCATAACATTTGGTTAAGTTGGTTAAGCGACTGCCTTTGGCTCAGGTCATGTACCTGGGGTCCGGGGATGGAGCCTTGGGTCCTATTCCCTGCTCAGTGGGGAGTCTGTTTCTCCCTCTCCCTTTGCCCCTCCATCCATTCCATGCACATGCTCTCTCCTTCTCTTTCCCAAATAAACAAATAAATAAATATCTTAAAAAGAATATTCATAAGGATGCTATGCTCTAACCTTACAAAGGGAAGGTGGGAAATAGGACTGAGGAAGGGGGATGCCCTATGTTTATCTGTGATGATATGGTTCTTGAGAAACAATAAAAGCAAATATGTTAAAATGTTTGTATTTGTTAAAACAAGGTGGTGAAAGTCCAAGTGTTATATATTTTTTGATAATTTCAAAATATATTAAAAATAAAATATTAGTTTAGACATTTTGCTTAAAGTGATTAAATTACCAGGCTTGATGACTATTTTTTGCACTAATTTATTTCTAAATTGTTCAACCAAAATTAAAAAAAATATATATGTGTGTGTATGTGTATATGTGTGTATGGAGAAATCCCAGTGGAATAAAATCACATTTCTTTGTAAATAACTATTTAAAATCGATCTTCTGTCCAATAAAAATGACTTTCAAGAAGAGTTCCTGGTACGAAGTCTTATCTCTGTGTTTCTTCCTTTCTCCTCATCTTACTTGTTCGCCCACTGGAATGTGAAACTCGTGAACACATGGTGGCATTTCCGTTCACGGGCCCCAGCCAGCATTCTTCATTGACTTCCTGCCGCGTTGCCGGTGAGTTTTGATTGCTCTGAGGCAGGGCTGTGTGGCAGTGCTGCTGGCCAGGAATAGTCATGAGCTATTCTGAAGCCCTTGGGATGGAAGACTCTCAGTTAGAAATGTTTGAACATTTTGCCTTGAAATAAGAATACTGTAGTTTCTCAAAAGTATTAAGCTTAAAAGGTAAGAAGGGGAAGCAGGTATGCCTGCCTCCCTGCGGCCAGCTCCCGGGGAAAGTCCCACTGTTGAAGGTGTTGGGAAGGCTGCAGCTGTGAGTGCTACTCTTTGTTCATTTCTGTTTTCTTGCCCCTCTTAGGCACATTCATTTTCATTGATCGCACATCTCATATAATTCAGTCTAATCGCCTCAGTGCCGTTGAGCACCTACTTGGTGCAAGGTACTAGGCTAAACATCACAGAGACCACGATGGCTTGGGTGATCCCTATTGGGAGCAGAGATCACAACTAAAGGACAAAAACAAATATGTATAAAATGGTGTTATCAGAGCGAAACTTTTTGGAGTGAACAGCATGCTTTGAGAGCACTGAGGAGGAATAATGACTTTTACCTAGAGGCTCTAGAAAGGTTTTATAGAGAATGTGACCCTTGAACTGGAAGTTTAAGTGTGAGTAGAATTTCCATAGTTGGTTTCCATGACTCGTAGCCAGAGTACTATGAAATCCATTACTCTGCTGAGAATACCTCCCTAACAATTCATTTCTCATTCTTGTCCCTCGGTGGATGCCTCTCCTGTGTGTTCATGTATACAGTAAGTGATACATCAAAAACATTTTTCCCCTCCCCTAAAATTCTTGTGTCGCATTCCATGTCAGAAATGATAGCATATGTGTCCTTTTGGGGGCCCACAGACACAGAGTCTTCTGGAAGTCAGGCCAGGCCATTGAAAGAACCCCATTCAGGAGTCAGGGCTCTGGGGTCTGGTTTGGACCTTCTTATTCTCCAGCTGTTGGACCTCTGGCTGCAGGAGACTGAAGGACAAGCTGACACAGTAAGATGATATCCAAGGTGGTCAGCTCTAAAATTCTGACACTTTGTTTCCTGAAACTCATATTATTAATTGTTTCTATTTATCTAGCACATCCTCGCCTTCCTACCATCCTACAGTTTTTGCTGTTTCTTCTCTGCAAAAGCCTCTTCACTAAATGAGTTTGACATTCATCAGAATGCTTCCTTCCTTGGGCTAATATTTCTGCGCCTGGGTTGTTTACTCTTTCATCGTTATAGCTTTATCCACTTGCCCTCCAACCTGTCCTGTGTTACATGTCTCTGCAGGTGAGTGGGAAGAACATGGACTCATGAATCATGTGATAAGGGCCTTCTCAGCCCACTGTTTCTATCTAATAAGTGCTTGATGAATAAATAATAGACTTGAATTAAAATCTTATTTCTGCAAGTTGCCTGACACTTCTGTAAAAAGCAGAAAATAACTCTTGGCTCATAACAACACCTACCTCAAAAGGTTCTTCTGAGACTATAAATCAGAAAAAGTGGAAGCGACTTTACAGGATATTTGGTGCATAGCAGGTTCCGTTGCTGCCCTTGCTTGTGGAGAGTTCATTCCTCATTTAGTATTAAATTGGTTCAGTCCTTGCCGGGCTAGCCACCGAACTACAATATTTTTCCACATACACTTAATTAATCAACTGCAGATAAGTTTTGACTCAATGTGGATGAAAGAACTACTGGCCATGAAGATTTATCTAAAATCTATAAATTGAGGGTTTTTTTCCCAGTCATATTTGGAAGTACAAAATGATTAATGTCTCTCTCTCTTTTGCTCTTTTTTTTGATAAAAAAGAAAGAAGCTATTAATAGATACATTTTTAAAGTATTCTATTTTATTATTTTATTTTATTTTGGGGGTTAGGGACAGGAGTGGCAGAGGGAGAGATTCTTAAGTAGGCTCCATGCTTGCTGTGGAGCCTGACACAGGCCTTCATCTCATGACCCTGACATCATGAGGGTATTCTATCTTAAAGATGAGATATTTGACATTGTCCTCTTGATTTTAATATCTTTAAATTTCATGTAACTTTCAAAAAGTAGAGACCTATTTACCTGAATTATTTTAAAGTTACCTATCCGAGTTACCAGAAATATGAATTCTTGTAAAATTTTAGAATATCAATAATGCTAAAAATGAGTTTGTTTCACTCTTACTTTTTTTTTTAGCCCTTGTTATCTCTATCATCTTCTTCCTTACCTTTCTCTTTTTACTATTTGCTCTCTCTCCAAAGTGTATAGTCTAAGTTCTTAGGAAAACATTTCTTGCCATTGATGGAGCTTACCATCTGGCAGAGCTTACTGTTCAGAACATGGAAAAGTTCAGAATTCCTGCTAATAATATAGAAAAACATTTTTTTAAAATATGTTGTCTATTAGGATGATGTGAATGTATTGTATTTATTTGTGGAGACAAAATAAATAAAAGAGAAATGAATCTACTTGCTTTCTTTTTTCTAGTTGCTTTTAAACACAGTAGAAACAAACTCATTTTATAGATTTTAGATAAATATACAGAGCAACATGCAAAAAGTCACATTGAATTCTTTTGTTCTCATTCATTTTTTCATGCTAGAGTTATTTGCTAATGCTGCTATTCTTTTTATTCTAATTAAAATGTCTGCATTTCTGTTCTTAAGCATGGCTGTGCAAAATGGTCCTGTTCTTGGTTTCCTATCAGAAGACTTTTTAAGCTGCATAATCAAATGTGGACTTTCCTTTAGTAATAGTGGATGACCACTACAGGAACATGATTTATTTTTTTAAAAGAGGATTTTGAATTACTTCTAAGAAGAGAAATTGTTTTAATGAAACCAATAAGCTATTGACTAAAACAAACATGAGAATTATAAATAATTACCTGAAACTTGGAAACTGATTCATTATTTTAACTTTATTGTGACTATATATTATATATAGTATATTTTAGGGATTTGATTTATCCTTACCCATGGTATAATATCCATTTCATAAACTGTCAATCTTCTATCTTAAGCAAGTTATATTACAATCTCTTTGAATTCAAAACAATACTTCTTATCATATCTTTCATCTTTTCAAAATAAGTAACTTTAAGTGCCATACTATAAATGAGCATATCATAAGACATAAATAAACCGCATTTAAACAAATCAGCCTAGAGTTGATTATAACTTAAAGTCACTGAATACATGTATTCTATGCCCTTTTCACTTGCAAATGATCTACTGAGGTTTGGCAGTTGTCAGGCCTGCAGACCTGGGGCTTGCTGAGATCATCAGATACATATCAAGGCACCAAGGAGACCAAGGCCAACAAGCCATTCAGGATGCTCTCATTGCTCATCCAGATGTTGTATTTGTCCGGGGTCCCTTCAACATGAGCTGGAATTCAAGCTTATATTTTCCTTGATAAAACGGCCCTAAAAAATGAACTGTTCTGGTCTCTAGTTTGGGATTTTTCTAATATTAAAAAAAAAAAAAAACACTTTCTAAGTGTGAAGTTCTACTCAAAGTAACATATATAACGTAATTAGACACACACATAAAACTTCCAGAAAGAAATGGGATGACTTTAGCTTAGCTTTCATACTCCTAGATCAGAGAGTAACTTGGATCACAAGAAATACAAAATATTGTCCTGAGAAAAATTATCAGTATATAATTTGGAATACCAAGGCATTGACAAATTAGTAAGAGTATATACAAATTAAAAATAATCTTTCTTGAACATAGATAAAAAATTGGGCTAATCCAGAGTTAGGACATTATGATGCTCAGAATCAAAACACAGCTAACGGGATGTATGCACATACTCTATGCTGTAAGTCACCAGGGAAATGAAGGGCCTCTCAATTGCTGTTTCTCCTCTGCCTCCCTTGAGTCAGTTCACAGCACAGCCCAGGTGATGCTTTTAAAATGTAAATAAGATCAAATAATTTCCTTGCTCAAAACCCACCAAAGCGACCCCTTCAACCTTAGAATAAAATCTATGGTTTTTACCGTGGTTGATGAGGTCCCACATAATCTGGCCCTTGGCTACCTCTCCAATTTCATTTCTTTTCCATGTTCTCCGCCCTTTTCCTACTCCAACCACACTTCCCGAACACACCATATATGCTTCTGCCACTAGGATACTTCACTTGCTCTTTCCTCTGCGGGACATGTTCTAAATAATGACTTTACAGAGAAGCTCTCCCCGGACTACCCTATCAAAATGAGCACACTTCCATTTCGGAATCCTGACATTATATTGCATATTTAAATTGTCTGTTTTCCCCACTTCAGTGTCTACTATGTGTAAAAAAGGGACTTTGTTTTGTCTACTGCTATTTTTTTCAGGACTAGAACAATATCTGACACATAACAGGCACTGAATAAATATTTGTTAAATAAATGAATAAATAAATATACTTCTAACTTTAAAATATGTTTATATTTTAGTGATCTAGACAAAGTTTTGATTTGAATTATATAATTAATTATATTGACACATATTATTTTGCCTCAATTATCAAGATAAGTATTTCTGATTCTTCTATAAATAAACATCTATTAATTTCTGTTAAAGATTTAGCCCACAGTGAACATACAGTAAATATTTGCTAAATAAATGAAGTGCTACCATGTACACATTATTAGACACTGGTACTTAATTATAACAAAAGGGGCCAAGTACGTCTGTTAAGTGGATTAAGTTGTTTGTAATATGTTGGTAGATTTATGTCCCAAGAATTAGTCTTCAGTAAGGGTAAAGGTCTTCAGTTTGGCAGTCTTAGGTTTTATGCAGTACATACAATTAGCCTTTTCATTATCTATGTACATTTTTGGCAATGAAATCCGCATATATAATTTCAATATTTTTTATTGCAATGCTTAAAATAGTGTGGACTCCCCATCTGTCAGAATCTTCTTATTTTGAACAAAACTTCAAATCAGCCTTCTTTCTTTTAATGATTATTTAACTTGTACCAATGTTTGTTATTACTATCCTTAATGTCACACCTACCTTTAAAGTGCGTGTGGGTGTTTACTGTGGCGGTAGAATATGATGGAAGGCTACTGGCTGCTGTAAGCTGTTGCCAATCAAGCAGTTTCTTCATCTTTGAATGATTCAATTTATTTGTCTAATTTAAGTAATTTGGTCATTTGATCATTCTGATCTGAATTCCAATTATACTTATATCAACAGATCTATTTCATTTTAAAGATGCAGCAGCAACTACTGCAGACTTTATAAACTTAGGTCTATACTGGTTAAAATGCTCTCTGTAGGTTTCAAAATTTAGATAGAACAAGGAAACAAATGTATATCGATGTATTACTTATATTATATACAGTTCTTACTAAATGATGAATAGGAATCAGGAGGCATTTTAAATACTGCATAAATATCTTGGAGTTAAAGACTGCATTTTCACAGCTATTTTCTTAATTTGACTATGGTTTCTGGAGACTACGAGTTAGAGGGTCTACTCTGCAGTAAATGTGGGTAACAAACAAGCAAATGTAAAGTGGACAATACCTCCCTTGGCTCAGCAAGACTTCTCAGGCAACAGCGATGATGTACTTTTCGGATACATATGCTGTGCCTAGGCAGACAGCCTGTTGCTAGGGTGGTTTTTACATAATACTAGGGACTGGATTCTATGTTGCTATATAAAGTTATATTTACAAAATGATTTAAAAAGTTAAATCTAAAAATTATAACTGTGACTTGTTGGAAAATTGTTGACAGGGGGACATTAAGATGTTTCAATGTTATTCTAGAGGCTGTCATCAAACTTTTCTTGCCAGGCTAGTAAGGACTAAAAACTGGTTACAGGGTTTTAGATGTTAATTTTGAAGGTAGTCCATTTGGCTACATATTGTGCAGCCTGTGTGTCCCTTTGAAAGAATTTATGATTAAAGGCTGAAACTGGGTCAAAATTGCACGATTTATAGTCTATTTCTTTAAAGGCTAAAGAATGATCATCTTTTTTATGATGTTTTTAAATCGCAGGAAACAAGCCTGTTAAATATACTTTATAGGACTCTTATTTAAGCAACCTATATTAAATAAAATATCTATTATTTTTTAAAAGAATGATTTGTATGCAGGAAACAATGGTCATTTAATAAGCAGAGCAAAACCTATGAATAATAAGTGTGACATTTAGAAGACAGCTCCTTTCTTTGGAAGGTACACACCATTTTACTTGGTATCATTTTCAAGAAAATGGTCTGCGAGCTGTCAGGTAGCTTGAGAGACGAGGGTCCGTCCTCTTTCCCATGAAGCATGATGCCAGTGTCACAGGGTGTTGGGGCTGTCTCACGACATCAGAGCACAGTGTCACAGTGGAAGCCATCACTGTGTTAGCCTAACCTAACTGCAGTACACTTGCAGTCACAGATGATGGAAAGTTTCAGAGGACAAGGCATTTAAAATGAATGTTGGCGGAATATAAGGTCTCTACAGAGATGAACCAATATATCTATACCATGTCTTGAGTCACACAGGACGATACTCACTTATTAACCTATACATTTTAAAGACTGCTTTAAATGGAGAATGATGATGGTACCAAGTTTCGGAGCGGTGGCTGTATCATAAAAAAAAAACCAAAAACTTGCATATAGACCAAAGATGATAGAATCCCATGAATTGAGAGGTATGATTAATTTAGCTCTGTTAACAAATTATTAGGAACAGGCAAAGATGTATTAGACTACAGAGAACTTAAAGGGATGTTCTCACTTCCAGCCAACATAATCTAATTAGTGAATATATATCGACTTTTGTTTATTAACAGTTCATAATTAGATTAGACTGGTCAAGGGCCATTAACTCTTTCAATCTCTTCGAACACTATATAGTTTGGAGTAACCCAAAACTCTGTGACAACTATCTGCGTAAAACATTCAGTCAAATAACTAATACAATTTTAATCCCAGGCCTCATCAACTGGGACATGAACTGTGAATCTCTGATACTCCTGGTCTGAGTGCTCGCTCTCAATTGGTGAGATGCACCTAGGACCCTGTGAGTTTGTCTCACGGCCTTTCACATTTTCACACATGATCTTTTTTTACCAGCTGGCTATTAAAAAGTTCAGTGAAATTGGGCATTTCTCTATTTCAGCCAGCAAGTGAGATTCAGGGTCCAAAAGATGCTTCCCTCAACTGGAGGAAGAAAAAAGAAACTAGGTTACATTTTCTTTAACATTACCAAATTTTACATCTTCCACCGGGTAAGAATAAGGCAGCATGGCAGAAAGCTATAAAAGAAAAATTACAAGAGGCAGAATCTTGCTGTATTCATTCGTCCAGTCATTCACTCAGTAGATTTCTGCTGAACATCTAACTTGTGGCCACACTGCTTTTTGTTTTTTGTTTTTTTTTTGGATGCAAGACACGCCTCTACTTACAGTTAAGGGCAAAGGGCAAAAATCAGAGAGTGCTGCTCTAGAGGTATAGGTGAGGTTAAGAGATTAACCGAGCGTGGATGTGGAGTATCAAGGCTTCCTCGATGAGCAATGGAAGTTGAGTGGCACTTAGTTGGGCGTGTGAGTGGGAGATCAACCTGCAAACTAGAGGGAAGAGCTTGTGCCTAGGCACAGAGGCATGAAGCCTCTGCTCAGGGAGCTGCAGGTGGCTGGTAGGTAGACCTGGAGGTCCTGTGTGTCGAGAAAGTAGAGTGAGGTTGCTGAGGTAGGTGAGGCCAGATCATGGGTAGATCCACAACTGGCGAGGGACTTCAAACTTTACTGGGAAGGCACAAAGAACTTTGCAGAATGGGAGCAGAAGTAACAGGGGTAATGGGGATGGGTTGGAAAGATGGGGCCAGAAAGCAGGGAGACCCGTTCAAAAGCCACTCATCCATAAAGAGGAGCAATGGGGAGGCCCGAGTGACCTGATTACCCCTGTAAGCAGCTGGCCCTTCTTTTCCTTTTTTTCATTTTCTATGTTAGTATTCTTTCTTGGCTTTCTTGTACTTCTCTGCCCTACCCCCCAGCACCCCCAGTCTGTTTAATCTCTCTTTTTTTCTTACATACTCTACAAGTTGGCATTCTTCAAAGCTCAGTCCTATTTTCTCCTTTTTTCTCATCTGACAGTGTTTCTCTAGGAAATCTCTTCTATTCAGCACCTGACAGGTTCGAATTTATTTTTCCATCCCAGAATCCACTAGAATCCAATGCCAGAGGTTCAGCTGCCTACTTGACATTCCCACTTAGCTATCTGACAGACACCATAAACATTAAAAATTAAACCTTCGTTCTTTTTCCAGAAATTTACTTCTACTTCGGTTTTCCCACCTACATCAACCACATGAACAAACTAGCGCCGAGAAGGCAGTGTTGGTGTCTTTCTTTCTTACCTCTCACCAGATCTACTCCTCACTCTCCTCTCTGCTACTTAAGATGGCAAGCTTATCTGAGATCACAGACCTCTGCTTGTTGGCAGAGTGAGAGCAAGGGACTAGAGAGGTATGTGTGGTGTGTGTGTGGAGGGAGGGATTCACTATTTGATTCTGTGAGGATGATAAGTTCTCTTGAAGTCTGAAAAAATGCAAGCTCTAGTAGGGTCAATTTTAATTCCTCTGAGCCTCAGATTACTATTCTCAGTCAATAAACAGATATTCTTTCTAATTGGTAAAGTCATTAAAAATAGCCAGAAAAAAAATTCTATATAACTATTTTAGACTTCTTACTCAGAAAAAAAAATTAAAGTGGGTCAACATTTTCCCTTTGCTTATAAGCCTTTAGCTTATCCTTATTTCAGTTTTTTTAACCTTATACATTAAGATACCATAAATAACCACTTCCTGATTCTCCTTTCTTCTCAGTTTTGCAGTTTCTGCTTATTCACACTCTGTGCATTTATTCTAGTATATTTGTCTTTCTCTCATTTTATCTTATTCAATCATTACTTAAAAGGGGATTTGGTTGCCTTTGTCCGGCTGAATTGGCATCTTGCAGTTGTCAGTGTCAGAGGAGCTGGCTGGGAATGACTTCAGATCTCTTTCCTTTCTCCCTTTCTTGCCCCTTCCCCACTCAAGTCCCCTGATGATTTCTCTGGGAAACTTTGATCCAATTTAATACAGTTTTTCCATGAAATTAGACAAATTATATTTTTGGTTTATTTACAGTGTTTTTTCAAGGTAGCAAAATTAACTTTGCTACATTTATGAAGTAGTCAGGATATACTAAGATCTTAATCTTTTTTTTTTTTTTTAATGATTTTATTTATTTGACAGAGAGAAACACAGCCAGAGAGGGAACACAAGCAGGGGGAGTGAGAGAGGGAGAAGCAGGCTTCCTGCCGAGCAGGGAGCCCAATGTGGGACTCTATCCTGGGTCTCCAGGATCATGATCTGAGCCGAAGGCAGTTGCTTAACCAACTGAGCCACCCAGGTGCCCCTAAGATCTTAATCTTAATTCACTCACTGTACCTATGGAATCAAACCAGTTCCTTGCAACCACAACAGCAGTATTATTACATAATATTGTTATTCTCTATTACACGCCTTCACAAAACATCTACTGTAATTCCTGGTATTTATTTTAAGGCAAAACATTCTTGGAAATAATTCTTCTGCAAGGAAAAATCTGGTGAAATTGTTAATGCTAACATTTACTTTGTTTTATTTAGAACAACATTTTTTTTTTTTAAGATTTTATTTATGAGAGAAAGAGAGAGAGAGAACGCGAGCATGAGCAGGGGGAGGGGCAGAAAGAGAAAGAGGCTCCCTGCTCAGCAGGGAAACCAATGTGGGGCTTGATTTCAGGACCCCAGGATCATGACCTGAGCCAAGACACACTCTTAACTGACTGAACCACTTGGGCACTCCTATAACTATATTTATTGTTATAAGTTAAAGAAAGTAAATAAATATTTAGAAGTCTGCCATTTTATTACTCATCACTGTTTGGATGGTTACTAGCACTATTGCAAAATATTGTGTTGAATGAGTATTTTTTTTTAATATTAATGACCACCTGCCAACTGTTTGATTTCATTAGAAGAGGAGAGCCATTAAAGAAGATGGTGCCGGGGCGCCTGGGTGGCTCAGTTGGTTAAGCGACTGCCTTTGGCTCAGGTCATGATCCCGGAGACCCGGGATCGAGCCCCACATGGGGCTCCCTGCTCAGCGGGAAGCCTGCTTCTCCCTCTCTCACTCCCCTCTCTCACTTGTGTTCCCTCTCTTGCTGTGTTTCTCTCTGTCAAATAAATAAATATCTTTAAAAAAATAATAAAATATATTAAAGAAGATGATGCCATTTTTTTTACATTTATTATAATAACTCAACATAAAAGATGTTAATAGATTACTGACCACAGAATCATTGAAAAGTATTAGGAATATTTTCACCTAGATGGGCTATGTAGAATCTGTCTTTTCAGCTCACAGTGCCCTCAGATGTTTAAATAATGGGCACTCAGATTGAGCTTTGGCTAAAAAATTTAAATAACAAAAACAAATAAAAGCACATTGCATACCAGGAAATTAACTTTGACAATTCTGAGCTTCAGGAAGGAAAAGATAACTCTACCATTATGGGTGTACATTTAGAAAAAAAAAGTTAGTGTAAAAATAGCTTTCAAAGTTTGTTTTCATAATTACTTCCTTCCTCTGAAATGATGATTATAACATGTACAAGGAATTGCATTTATAAAATTGTCTTTTTTTATCTTTAGGGTTCTTGTATTTTGTATTGACTTTTCATGATGATTTATCTATATTAAAGTTTGCACATTTTTCTTTACTTGGAATAAAAAGCATTTAGAAGTTGCTAGATGGCAATTCAAGAGGACAGAAAAGGTTAGTCAAATAATCCGAATAATACATAAACAATGTTCAAAATGATCAGAATATTATAATGAGAACTGATTTTGCATGATGAGAATTATTTTAAAGACCTTCAGGTTTCATAATATAAAGAAACTTACTATAATACTATTTTTTTTTGCTCATATAAAGTGTTCTGTTTTGGAAATGTGTCTGAGCTGATGCACACTAAAATAGTAGGTTTCATACTATGCTTCTAGGAAACGATTCTGTTGGGATCTCGACCAAGATGTTCTGTCACTAAAATAAAATAATAACAGTTTTTTTTCCAATTCTTTGAGAAAAACAGAAATCTTTTTTCTGATTTGTAAATTTTTCTCTTCCACTTTTTTTTTTTAGTTTTCTTGGTTCTTCAGTTTGTAATTGGCATGAGCTGCTATATGATGATGAAATGAGTGAACCAAGAGTACATAAGAAAGGAAACGAATCTTGTATGTGTTAATTCTCAAATATATGTTATGAATCGTTATTCTTTATTTGTAGAGACTTGCATACATATTCTTCCTACTTATTTCGATTCAATTAAAATACCATTATTTCATGGAAATCTGCAAAGAATGTCATAATGTGCAGGTACCCAAGCACTTAAGAATGACTGAGAATGCTGAATTAAAATGCTAAACTTATTTATTATATTTATTTTTATTTTTTTGAGTGTAAAATGCAATCCAGAGATTTTCAGATATAGTTGAGAATCATGATTATATATGATGACAGTACTTTATATTGTCTGGGCTCCACATTTTCTCTGAAGTAGCAAAGAAAATACAAAGAAGTTAGAAAACACATTAACTCATGTCTGTGTTGGGGAAGTTATTTTCAAAAAGCTTTATGTTAAGTGACACTATTAATGGCTGCACATCTAATCTAACTCAAGACCTTGAAGATGGTCTCTGGTTTGCATTCCATTAAAAGTTTTTAATAAGATTTCAACAAAAAATAATAATAAAAAGCATTCCATTTCACCTTTGCTTTCCCATAACAATTCAGAGTATCAATTATAACATGACCTTCATTTGACTTGCAACCATCCCTGTGCTCTCAACAGCATATTAAATTGTATGTGAACACTTTAAGGGCAAAATAAATGTCTTGTTTTACTTTTTAACTTTTGTTCTATTTTAAAGTGACCTCTCAAATGTGTGACACTCAACTATATCTATTGGATAGTACTTATAAGCATTTGTCTTCTTATTTTATAAGCATTTTGAATAGCTGCAAAGGTATTTTAAAAAGTTAAAAATACATATTCCTTATTCCTCTTAAGGAGAGACTGCATTTCTCCGAATGCAGGTGTTGTCTTTCTTTCTAAATTATCACATTAATACTATTCTAGGATTGGAACAGTTGCTTAGTGAACTTCCTTTTATTTTACCAGTCACTGGCCTAGGAGGGGTGATCATAGGATTCTTAGAAGAAATGGGTTAAGGCAGAATGTCAAAGAAAGAGAAAGGAATTTTGATTATTAAAATATCCAGAGTTTACCACCCTTTTGAAGGAGTGTAGAAATTAAGGAAACAGAATAAAATTTGAAAAGAAAGGAAAATGAAAATATATAGGGAAAGCTGAAGGATAAAACAGATGGAACACTTTCGGTGCCCAGAGAACTATCATTTTTAAAAGCAGACTCAGCAGTTCCTACCCTCTGTTGGTCAGTGAACAAATATATCATTAATCTGCTTTCACAGTAGTGTTTCTCAAAGTCTGGTTGGCAAAGAGGATGAAATGAGGGTGGTGGGGAGTTTGCTGCAAATGAGCGGGGTCAGCCCCAGTGGAAGTAACGGGCTCCCGGACTGATTAGCTTGGATCATTTGCCTGGAGGGTATCATAATTTACAAAAATATTCAAGAATATTTTTGTAAATTAAACTGAACCACGTAGAAAATGAGACTGAGTTTTTCATTTATTAACTATCTAACCCATTTGAATTTGGTGAAAAGAACTTCAACATAGCTATTAGGTGACACCCAAAAAAAGAGCTAATACCTTATATTATACAAATAAGACTTCATGCTACAACAAGGATCATAACAAATTAATTTATACTCTATTTCCCTTTTTGTTGTTATTTTTTAAAAAGGGGAGATTTAGTGAATGGTATCTTGCCTATGTATGCCATTGATTTTAATTAACAGAGAATGAAACTGCTGGCATTCCCCCCCTAAAATTCAGTATTTAACTTATTATACATTAAGTTAACCAATTTAAGGAAGATACACACAGGTTTCAGAGTATCTACAATTTGTGGACTGAATTTGGTGACTGGAACTGGGAAGCAATGTTTAGGAATCACATGAAGAAAAGCATGGCAGGAATTGGGATCAAAGAGGGCCTAGAATTTTGTTGATGAACAAGGATTTAGATGACCCTAAAGATTGTCTTTTTAGGTATTGATTTTATGGTAAACCTGGGCCTCTGGTCGAAAGGACCACAGTAGGGAAACTTGGGTGTCTCAGTCGGTTAAGCCTCTGTCTTCAGCTCAGGTCATGATCCCAGGGTCTTGAGATTCAGCCCCAGGTCAGGTTCCCTGCTCAGTGGGGAGCCTGCTTTTCCCTTCCCCTCCATCTGCTGCTTTCCTCTGCTTGTGCTCTCTCCCTCTCTATCAAATAAATAAATAAAACCTTAAAAAAAGAAAAAAAAGGAAAAAGGAAAGAAAAGAAAAAAGAAAAAAAAGTGCCGTGGTATACCAGAGGTCAGTTTAAAGGATGACTATGGCTGGACAGGAAATCAAAAGTAATATAAAAATAAAGTTTATGAATCTAAGATTCAGGACTCCATGTACCGTAGTTAAGAGTGAAAAAAATGTAAGCGGACAGGTGAAATTTGGAAAATTGCCCAAAGGATCATCATAATCATGGGCTATGGAGGACTTTGAACAGAGCAAGAGCAGTATTGGATGGGGGTATGGGAAACCTAACAATATTCTGAAAATCTGAATGAACTAAAGAGGACAGATATCTTCTAACCTGAAACTCATTCGGGAACCATATTTTTGGCTCATAGCTTAGTTTTCTCATAATTCAGTCATTATGGTTTCACTGTCTTCTGTAATTAAAGATTTCAGAGCAGTCTAGGGTCACTCTCATTTTGTTCCATTCTAGGTACATAAACTGAAACTACATTTCCCAGAAGTCCCTTTTTGGCATTGGTTCTGGGACAAGAAAACAGGCCGGAAGTGAGCAGATAATACTCTGAAAGTGTGGGTGCAGCTTCAGGCCCCACTGATTGTCACTGATTTATTGCTGCCTCACTTCATTGTGGGGCAACAGCGGAGCCTGCAACAATGCAAGCTCCCACTAGACTCCCTCCTTCAACTTCTCTGGGTCCTGAGCAAGCAGGTGTGTGGTTCCACAGTAAAAGGTACAAACTTCTACAGATTACCTGCACTGTTGAGGCTGGAGGCTTCCAGAGACAGATGTGTGTTCCATTTGGTCCCTGACAGTTCCAGGTTGCCCATGCTGTCTTCCTTGTCTCTTATCCAGCTTTTCTTTCTTACACATAGCCCTGCTGACCTATCGCAGTATCAGGGCCTACACCAGATGCAGAGGCAGCCATCTTCCCTCTTACTTCTCCACAGTTCCCGCAAATGTATTATGTCTTATTCCTATTAATTCTATAACATTCACAGTGGTGTTATTTTCTTGCCTGAACCCTTTTGAAGTAAAGGTAACTTGTTTCTTTCTACCTAGGAGTTTGTCAGGTTTTTAAATTTTTTTCTATCTTTATTAATAAAAGCATTTCCAGGATATGTCTTGGAATGGGCATCTATTCACTAATTCACTGATTCTACTTGAGAATGCTTTCTTTTAATCAGCCCTCAGATTTTGGATTGTTTGTTTCAACTCAAGAAAGTAGTTTCTGATTATCTGTTTCATCCCAATTGTTTACCAATAATCACACTTACTCTTTCTTGGATGTTTACTATTTGCCAGGAGTTACATGCTTTAGGTACCTTATCATTAATGAGATTTTTAATCTCATTACAATAATCCTATGGAGTAGCTCTCTCCTGATGAGCATATTAAATGTTATGTTGGATTTCCCAATGTCATGAGTATGAAAAATAAAGAAGATTTTGAGGATTTTTATTTGGTTGGAGTTTTGCCTTGATTATTCATTTATAAATTAGTTCTGATTTACCTCAGTCTAGTTTGCTAATATACAAGGTGTGTAGATTATGATTTGGATTCCCTGACCTTTTCCCCTTCTATGACGGGTAAATTGATGACCACGTCTCCTACTCCAATATCCAATGCCTAGGCTTTTATCTAAAATGACCAGTCCTTCCACCTTTATAAGACACTTTGAATAGATTGAGTACACAAAAGTCGAAAGCCGTGGATATGCCCAGTGTCTCTCTATACCACCTCCCCCCTGTAGCACTGGTCTGTGTGCAGTGGTTGGGAACTGCACCAACACCAGGTACTTCCTGCTTCCCACCTAACTATATTCTAGGAACTGTAGTTTCTGCCTGCACTTCAAGAGAGAGAGATGACAATGGGAAGGAGGGAGGGAGACAGCAGCATTTTTGGCTTTCCCCAAAAGTGTAGCATTATGTATATAGGAAAGGTTGCCCAGTTTTCTGATTGTTTTGCTTTTACGTTTTTCAAAACAGGCTGGAGGTAAGAATGAGCAGTCTTTGTTTCTGCAGACAAAGAATTAGTGGGTGGTGACTGCATTTTTAAACCTAATTTTTTTTGACTTATAGATTATAAAATACTTGCAGGTTTTGGTAGTTTTTTATTTGTCTGTTTCATTTTTTAAAATATCCTTCTATTTATCTATCACTTATATTTCTAGTTGTTTTATTACTAGGAAAAAATTTCATTAGGTTTGCTAGCCAGAACCAATATTAAAGTGGAAGCTCCTTCCCCTCACCACACTCCACTGAGAATCCCCTTTTAGGGATGTTTCTGTTATTCTTAGATTACCTGAATTTGGGAGAGAATATACTTGTTGAAGGAAGGGTTAGCAATTCACATTGATGAAAGATAATCACAGGTTTCAAAGTGATTAAAAGTCATGTTAAGGAAATTGAACACTAAATAGAGTCTTTCCTCTGACATTCAGTGAAAGAACACTGTAGAGGGGAGGGCTTAGGGACCAAAGCTGGACAAATTCACAGATGTATTTGCAACAAATCTCCCTTATGCACTTATTTATTATTGTAAAAGCACAATAGTTCTGTATTTCTTTATTCATGAAATAATTTTGAAGGTATTTCCTATATATGAGGGTTTTTCATAGTCGATTTATCATACAGACTGAAAGGGAATTATAGTTTATGGATACTTTCTGTTGGTCATTTTGCTACAAGTTGCATTAAGTCTACACAAGCTGTATTGAGCCAACACATTATTTCCATTTAAATATAGCAGGAGATTATAGTCTGTAAAAAATTCACGAGTGCCCTTCAGTATTTTATTTTTGTTGTGTTTTTTAAACTCATGGGTTCTTGACTTTTTATGAGTAAAATGAAAAAGAAGTTATTTAATTAATCAAATTAAATGGAATGTTTCCTTATGTTAGTGACATACACCACAGAGCTGTGTCAGGCATACAGAGAACATTGGTAGTTCTTGAACGGAATTCTAAAAGCTATCCTACAATAAAAATTTAAAAATTTGAGTTAGAATTTACCTGGTATAAATTGTGGATAGCAGATGTATTTTTTAATATTGAAGACACATTTTAAAATATACACTCTGAATAATGTATAGGGTCAGTGTTTCCTGTGGTTTTTTTTTCACCTTAAGGATAAGGAAGAGGGACACCACAGTTTAATTTTTCAAGCACTTAATTTAGAGTCTGTTCTTAGCGTTATTTAACAGTTGTCCAATAGTTTCTATAAACATATCTTAGAATTCAGTGTTTATGTTAACGACCACTGAAAGGCTACAACATGAAAAACAAACATATACTGGACTCTGAGAAGAATAATGTTGCCACCTCTTTATGCACAGTTTTCTAAATGAAGCTCATTGCATGGATAATTTCCTATATAACCACAGGGATCCAGAGCTGACTGGTTGACCAGGAGAAAATTAATGATGAACAGAGAGACATGAGCAGAGAAGGGAAGGAATGAGGTGTACTATTGCCTAATGTAACAGGAGGTAGACTAATGTCCCCATGAAGGGAGGTGATCAGAAGTTTACTCAGTCAGGACTAAATAACTGATCTGGAGAAAACACACCAGCGGTCAGTGAGAAATCCATTCTTTAAGCTACATTGAGTGTTGTGTTGTTGACTGAGAAAATGCCTATGGTTGTTTTGTTTGAATGATGCCCACTTTTCTAGGACAGTTCATAGTGGTTCAGTTTCAACTGAAAGCATTTCTATTGAGCTTTTGAATTATTGAGTACGGGATAATGATGGGCCTATGATCAAGTTGTGAACTTACTGGTTAAGTTGGTGCTGGGAAACGTCTTATCTGAGAAAGAAATGCAACACACAGGAAAGGACTCCTCTATAATATAGGATTTTTCTTGGGGAAAAAAAAAAGCATGCTTGGGACACCTGTGTAGCTTAGCTGGTTAAGTCTCCAACTCCTGACTTTGGCGCAAGTCTTGATCTCAAGGTAGTGAGACTGAGTCCTGAGACAGGCTCTGTGCTGCATGGCGAGTGTGCTGGAAATTCTCTCTCTCTCTCTCTCTCTCTCTCTCTCTCTCTCTCTCCCTCTGTGCCTCTCTCTGGTTCTCTCTCTTTCTTATAAATAAATAAATGAATAAATAAATAAATAAATAAATAAATAAGGAAAAAAGAAAAGCATTCTAGATGAGGAAGAAATAGGAAACAGCACAGTTCAAATTCAAATAGTTGGTGAATCTCTCAGCCATCAGTTATAAAGGGTAGAAAAGTTTTTCTGTGTAATGAAAAGCAAAATTTCTGCTTCAGCATATTATCATGCTATAAAATTCAGTACTTGCGTTTTCTATAGGAAAAGATCTGAAGATGTGCCACAGTAATAGAAAATCCGTCTGGAAGCAATACTTTGATTTCTGGCATATGTCTTTTTAAATTGGGAGATTTAGAAATGCATAAACAGATTTTCCAGTACTTCCTTCCTATCTAGGTGTGGTAGTAGTCTAAAATGAAGCAGGATATGGGATGGGTGCTGACTCGAGGGGTCATGATAAGCAGTGGGGAGGTGCATTGTCTGAGTGCAGTACTCCCATGCAGCTTGCCTGTTTTTGTAGCTTTGTACAAAGAGAAAAATACATACTCGACTGAACTATTTAACCAACACATTTATTTCTAAACTGCAGAGTTGAATTGTTGCTTGGTTATTCATACATTCTTACAGGAAACATGATGAAAATACAATGCATTTATCACTCAAATGCTGGTAAGAAATCGGTAAAGAAATAAATACACGTTGTTTCTGAACTTCTGCCCCCCATTCTACTCCCCTAAGCTCCTGCATGTCTCTCATTTTTGCTCAGTTCATAGTATCATTAATCTGAAACAATAAATATCATTCCTTTCTTCATCACACATTAGCTGATAGGTATTCTCTTGTAAGGAAATAGACCACTGTGAGGACACCATTCACTTTGCTGCCAGAATCTCCCTGGAGTTGTTTGTTAGGGTACAGTGTGCTTTGTTTTGTTTGGGCATCAGAGGAGGAGGGAAAGCTGAAGTGTGAAGACAAAGTGAAGAAAGGCATAACCCTACTGTGGCTCAGAATGGGCACTTTACTGGGTAATAGAGGACTATGTGTCGACGGGCATTAATATTTAATGTGCACCATCATATTTTTCTTTATGTGTACCTTCACAATATTGTGCAGGAGTAGGTTGCTCTAGACAAGGATTTACATAGCCAAGTGCAGTGGCTTTTCCTTGGTGAAATTAGCACACATCCTGTTCTTACAACGTCAAAAGGGATGCTTCTGTTTATCCTGAATAAACAGGCAAACGCTGGGTCCAGCCTTTTTTTTTTTAAACACTGTATTATCTTGAGTGCATAAACAAGACTGACAAAATAGTTTTTCTTAAATGGCACAGTGATGCATTTTGTATTCTGCTCCGTGGAAACAAAGACTTAGCTTCTGTCATTATAAAAGACCCTTGAAACAGATCTGGAAGTGAAAGCTTATGCATTATGGGATAGACCAATGAAGAAAACCGAAGAAAATGCTTAGATCTACAAAGGCTTCTGCTCATTTTTATTTTCTTTTTCTGAAAATTGAATACAAGCTCTTAGAAGCATTATTTGCTCACACAATGTCTGACCACATGTGCAAACCATTAAAAGGGCGTAGTTCCCCTGCCATTTTGATGTAGTCCAAAATAAAAATGTAAATGCTAATGGAACAGTTTCTCCAGATATGCTCCAGCTGTCCTTTATATCATTAATTCTCTTCTCAAATACAATGCCTGATGACAATAACCTAAAGCAGACTTTTTAGAGGTCAGAAAGAACCCCCCGCATGAAGGGAGGACAGTCCATGATAAGGGGGTAAAAAAAGAAATAAGTAAATGCAGTTTGTGGAAAGATAAGAATCTGAAATCACAAAGGCAGTCAGTCATAAGATCTTGCAACATTTAAGGAATACATTAAGGTCAATTTCTCTTATTGATTGTTTTTCACAAAGACCACTCACCAGAATATAAATCAAGTTTCCACATCATTTATTCATTTATCCATTCACTCATTCCATAAACATGTTTTCATGCTTGCTCTAGGTTGCATGTCATATGATGCATACCAGGGAGGAACCCTGTCCTTGGGGAGATTGTCATCTAGTACAATACCAAAGATAATATGCACACAAGTGACTCTTGACTACAAGGGGAAAGAAGCAAGTCAAGAGAGGGAAATGATATGAATGTGGTAGGCAGCATCTAACATGGCCCTTAATGATGCCAGCCACTTGTATTCATTTCATTGTGTAATCCCCACCCTTTGAGTGTGGGGCTGGACTCAGTAACGCTTCTTAGCCCAAATGATGGGCAGGGCTGGTTTCACAGATGCGTGACCTGTCCTCATAGGGCCCTGCACTTGATTTAATGTTCTGTTGTTATCGACTTGAAATTTTATCTTTGAATTTCGTAAGTGAAATTCAGTGACACTATGGAGCTTGCACATGAGCAAAAGAGTGAGATCCAGTATGTGTGTGTCTGTCTCCTTTTCTTGGCCATTCTATTCCCATAAAAGTGTTGGTGATGCTCCATAAGCACAGGATTCCAGAGGAGCCTTGATTCATGGGAGTTCAAGAAACCTCAAAGCCAGTACAAAGTAAGCAGTTTACTTCTAAAATTGAGTAAATGGGACACTGACAGACTGAAATGACGTCCTTTCTGTTCAAACAAGAACTTTCTTAGAGCTCAGGAAGAAGGCAGTAGCATATTAAGAAGCATGAACGACCAAGGAACTCAATCATATATATATTTTTCATGTTACTTCCCTCAGTTAGCCTACCATTTGCATTAAAATTATGACTTAGCAGGAAAAAGAAAGAATGCCCTTTTGGATGTCCTTGCCCTCTTGGTCCTTCCTTGCTTACCAGTAACCAAAGGTAGAGAAGGTTGTTAGAGTGTGTGAGCATCAAGACATACAATAAAAACAGTTGAATGTGGTAGACAGCATCTAACATGGCCCTTAATCCCGTTAAGGGCCATGTTAGATGCTGTTGTTCAGTAGTTTCCACTATTCTGGTAAGAATGGAATATATGTGCATGTATGAACTACAAAGTATGATTGTATAATTCTAGGGGCTATAGGGATGCCTGGGTGGCTCAGTCATCAAGCATCTGCCTTCAACTCAGATCATGATCCCAATCCTGGGATCGAGCCCCAGATGGGCTCCCTGCTTGGTGGAAAGCCTGCTTCTCCCTCTCCCTCTCCTGCTCTCCTGCTTGTGTTCCCTCTTTCGCTGTGTCTCTCTCTGTCAAATAAATAAATAAAGTTAAAAAAAAATTCTAGCAGCTTTATACACAAATGAAAAGTTCTTATATTTGCATTTAAATTTGGTTTTGTACAATATAAAAATTAAATGTAAAATACTAATAATTTAAAATTTTAATCTTTTTCTATTCAGAATGACATAGCAAATAAAAATCACTATGACAACTCAAGAAAGAGAGACTACAGAAGAAAAGAAGAACGCCTTTAATAGAACTCTTCTCTGCTTTTTGAACCAGGAACATCACATTTTCCTTTTGCATAGGGCTCCGCAAAGAACAAGCATGCTGATGTCATGCCACTTCTAAATTAGGTTATTGAAATATTGGCTTTAGTGATGGAAGAAATGGCATTGCAGGTAGAGGAGGCTATGCAATCTAGGTTAGGGCAACTCTTCTCAAATCTCTTGATCACAAGACATGTCTTAAAAAATACTGAGGACTGGGACGCCTGGGTGGCTCAGTTGGTTGAGCTACTGCCTTCAGCTCAGGTCATGATCCTGGAGACATGGGATCGAGCCCCACATCGGGCTGCCTGCTCGGCGGGAAGCCTGCTTCTCCCTCTCTCACTCCCCCTGCTTGTGTTCCCTCTCTGCCTGTGTTTCTTTCTGTCAAATAAATAAAATCTTAAAAAAAAAAATACTGAGGGCCTCAAAGAACTTTTATTTATGCAAATTATAGCTATTGATATTTACCACAATAGAAACTAAAGCTGAAGCATTTTGCATTTATTGGGCGCCTGGGTGGCTCAGTGGGTTAAAGCCTCTGCTTTCAGCTCAGGTCATGATCTCAGGGTCCTGGGATAGAAGCCCACATCAGCCTCTCTGCTCAGCGGGGAGCCTGCTTCCTCCTCTCTCTGCCTGCCTCTCTGCCTACTTGTGATCTCTCTCTCTCTGTCAAATAAATAAATAAAATCTTTAAAAAAAGATTTTAAAAATTTGCATTTATTAATTCCTTTAAACATAATAATATACTTATTGCATATTGACATAAATAACATTTTAATAAAATGATATATTTTCTAAGAACAACTCTAGTGAGAAGACTGACAATGTGTACACTTTTGAAAATCCCTTAATGTTTAACTTAGTAGAAGAAATCTAGATTCTAATTGAATCTGTTCAATAACACATATGAAGTATCCTGTAGAAAGCTCCATTTGTATTTTATGTGAAAATGAGAATGAAAAAGGCATATAATATCTTAGTCCCTGGACCACACATTGGAAACAACTGATCTAAGGCATGCAGATCATAGGAGAGATCAGAGTACATATTGTTTAAAGCATGCTAAAAAAGGAAAAAAAAAACTCAGGAAGATGGATCTCAGAAGGCTTGAGAATCATACTCCATATTTTCTGCAGTAGAGGGTTTGTCAGAAAATCTTTGTTGCTAATTCAAAATCTACTCCTGCTCTCCTTCCTTGTTAAAGAATTCTTGATCCTATTCAGATATTGGAAGCTCATGTTTTGGAGGCAGAGGTGTATGTTGATTGAAGTTCTCCCTTTCTCTCTCCCATAATTGATAGACCCAACTATACGATACAAGTGATAATGAAGAGGAGTCTGTCATTGCATGTGGTGATGGCAATGTATAAGTTTTTTTTCAGGCAAAGGCTTGCTCCTTCTTGCCCTTGGTGCTGGGCTATAAGAGTATGATGCATGAGCTTGCTGTAAACATCCTGTTTAACGATGAGAAGGCCAAGGGAATCTGAGAGAGCTAACCCAGAGCCTGGATCTTGTTAAGCCAGTGAATTGTTGAATATTTGGACTATGAACTGACAAGCCCATTGATGTCTATGAAGATTGAACTGATCACCATGGACTGCTTTTGGGGCACCAATTAGAAGGCTATTAAAAGAGTCCAAGTAAAGGTAATGTGGGTCTGAAATATACTGGTATCAACAGAAACAAAAGAGAATAGAACAGATGTGAAAGAATTGCAGCAGTAAAATCTGTAGGACTTGGCTACTGAGTAGATAGACATCGGTGTATATGGACAGGGGAATGGAAAGGAAGCATCAACAATGACACAGTGAATTGCTCACTTGAGAGATTAGAAAAATGTTGGTGCCAGAAACACTGCAGATGTAATAGGTTTGGTGGGGAGACGATGGATTAAATTTGGACATACAGAGTGAAAGAGATACCTAAAATACATGGCACAAGGTTGACACCCAATAAATGTATGTCATATTCTAGGACAGAATTGATCTGATAGCTATGGGATTTGTTTCCTCATATCCTTTATCTTTTTATTAAAATGTGGCCTTCTTACAAAAGCCTTCCTTGAACAAGCTATCTAAAATTATAATATTCACTCCCTACTTTCTTGTGTTCAATGGGTCTTGTTAAGTTTTATGTTACTTTCATGTTCTTTTTTTAACCTGTGCACTTATCTCTTATAAGCTACTTATGTTTACTTATTTATCATGCTTTCCTAATAGAAAGTAAATGCAATAATAAGACTTTTTTTTTTTGGTCACTTCTGTAACTCCAGCACCTAGATCAACACCTGACACATACTAGATAATAAATATGTGTTAAATGAATAAAACAAATGCTCAGACCATAGGAGTCAGAGTTGCAAAATACTTGTCGATCATATACCTAAAGGTAGCAATTGAAGCCTCAGGAGTAGGTGAATGTATTATAATTGGATATTGAACTCACAAAGATAATATCAGATATTTACTGAGTACCAAGGATTGTCCTAGATGTTCTATGCGTCTTAGCATCTAACACTTAAAAACATCTTGTGTGTAGACAGCTCTCCCACTTTACAGTTAGAGATGCTGAGGTTCAGAAAATTTAGGTAACTCAACTAACATCACAAAACTCGTGAGGGAGCTCAGCCTTTATGTAAAAGACCAGAATAAGCTCTCATGGAGAAACTTTAACAGAAATTTCACCTCTAACAGATTTTAAATTGTGTTCAGCCATGTATATAGTTTTCCAAGAAAAGGATCTGGAGTTGTTCCTGCTTCTGGCTTTGTAAAAAGTAGAAGTGACTCCTTTGTAAATTTCATGAAAAGTAATTCCTACTTTTAAAATGAGAATATTATTCAGTTAACTATACATACTTGTATACATCTCTTCTACAGTCTGAATAAAGCAATGGTAAAGATTGATCAAATAAAAAATTAACATCCAGAAATAAAATTAATCGGTCTGTTGAAGAGGCAGAGCACTGTTAGCCCCATTCGATTTCCACCAGGATCTGTAGTGAGGTGACCTGGAGGACCTTCGAAAATGTATACTATTAACCGTGTAGGAGAGATTACACTTTTCTTAAAGTCATGTGTTGGTTGTAAGTTAAAGTTATGTGACTTAGAAGGTCAGTCCTGACAACCTTTCCCTTAATACCTCAGAGGTGTTCTTCACAAAGAAAATGACTACATGCTTATTTCGTCTAAAACAGACTCAGCATAAAGATGGTTTCCACCTTCCATGAAAAAGCAAGGTATTAGTGGAGATAAGGACTCTTTGCTCTGCGACGTGTTTTTACACTTTGTTCATGGACAGGAGATAGAAAAACAAGATGAAAATGATTCTTTTATTGAGCATTCAATTAAAAAATGTCATGACTTCACCATTAGTTTGTATAAATCCTAGAAATGAGTTTTAAATGAGAGTATGTTATTATGCTGAGGAAAAGATGGAAGTGTATAACCTTGGGCAGATCGTTTAACTTCTCTCTGCTTTACATTTACAGGCAATAATACAAAGAGACAGGATTATATGATCTCCAAGGTCCTATCCAGCCGGATTTAATGCACTATGATTATTTGAGAGGCAATTTAGTGTGGTAGTGAGGATCCCGGGCTGTGGAACAAGATTGCCTACATTGAGATCCTGCTTCATTTCACCTATTAGCCATAATATATTACATAGGGTTTCCTGTGGCCCTGTAAGCCTCAGCTTCCTCACTGGTGAAGTGAGGATAACAACCTTCATAGGATCTTTTTGCATATTAAACATAATCATCTTCATAAACTATTTAGTATTGGATTTAACACAAAATCAGTATTCTTTTTTTCCCCTCTCTAACAACCACAAAAAACAACTTTCTTAAGAATTCAGGATGTTGTGATTTTTCATGGTTTAAACTCTTTAATCTATTTAATATCTCAGTATTTTTTGAAGTATAGCAAATAATTCAAAGCATTCATTTCATTTATTCAATCCCAAATAATCAGTTCAATTGTTTTCACCTCCTCCCTAGCCCTCACCTCAGTAGAAGTACTAGGATTCAAGGCCTATTGAAAAGGTTGCTTTGGAGACTTAACGAATTTCTGAGATAAGCTAGGATACGATCATAGAAGTCACCAATAATGAGGGAATGGATAATATTTCTCCAAATCACAGTCTGAACAATCAGGTGAAGAGAAACATTTTTGAGACATATGTTTATGAATAAAAATTCAAACAGAACTCAGATTAATGAATAATATTCATATTCACCTTTGAATGTTCTCTTCTTTCTCTAATAAATGTTCTAATTTGCTTTACATGGATGAAAACACTAAGAGGCCAGAAAGTTAAGGAACTTGCCTAAGGCCACCAGAAGTAAGTGGCAACACCAAAATTTAAGCTCAGTCTGACTTCAGCATCTGAGCTCTCAGACTGATTTTAGCACAAAAGCCCTCTGTTCATTCAGCCTTCTGCCCTCTGTTCATTTTACACAAAGTCTGTGGTCTCTTAAGACACTGATCTGCCTCCTTATATCTATCTGTATAGTATATATCTATTCATACAATCACCTGTCCAACTATCCACCTATCTATCCATCTGTGAAAGCATGCTTTTGTCTATTAAAATATGACTAGCAGAATTTGAAATCTTGGCTCATGGCCAATAAATATTATTTTCTAAGATATATTTTAAGTATAATTCCTCAAATTTAAAATTAGTTCACTCTAGGTAGTCAAAGATTAAGTTAAAAAAAGATGTTTGTTTTCCCCTTCTTTCTCCTTCTTCCTCATCCCTGCATGGAAAAAAAAAAGAATCACAGATATATTGCACATTATAGGAAGAAAAATGAGTTTACCTCTTTTTTGGTTTTCTTTTCCTTTGACTCTATGTTTGTCTCTATGTTTGTTGGCCTTCATATAGAAAATTAATTTCTGCTTTATTCTTGTAAGCTTGGTTTTATCTCTCTAAATATATCCTTCTTATCAGAAGCCAAGCAAGCATTTTACTCTCCCCTGTTTATAGATTGTTGTCCTAGTTTATGCTTCTGATTCTGATTATCTCCAGTGATTTTTTTCTCCTTTTTCATAGGTACTCTGTGCTGGAGATCTGGAAGCACCATTAACTGTCCTATCAACTTCCTGATCCTTAGCAAGTCAACCTAATTCATGGTAGGCCTGAAGAGGAGGCAGAGGGAATGATACAGCTGGCCCAGTGGAGGACTTCACCAGTCTGCCTAAGGAGGTGGACTGGCTATATGTCACTGGGTGGAGCATAGATGGGCAGGTAGCTATATCTGCAGTTAATATTCAGGACCAACCTACTGCAAAGCTTTTAGGGATAAGCATGTTGGAAGCTTGGCCAATGTTTTGATCTATTTCGGCTGCTATAATAAAAAATACTACAAACTGGGTGGCTTATAAAAACAGAATTGATTTCTCAAAGTTCTTGAGAAGTCCAAGATCATGGCACCAGTGTCTAGTGGTGGCCACTTCCTCACAGATAGCTGTCTTTTTGCTATAACATTACAAGGCAGAGGGGATGTGCTAGCATTCTGAGTTCTTTTTTATAAGGATACTAATTTCATTCATTAAGCCTCCCCTCTCTTGGCCTAATCACCTTCCAAGGTCCCACATCCTACTACCATCACTTTGTAGGTTTGGTTTCAACATAGGATTTTGGAGGAAAACAAATGTTCAGACCATAGCAGTATCATTTGCCAACTTTGAGTCTCTGTCTTCTTTAATGACCCTTAATTTCTCCATTATTTCCTATCTCAAGAGTCAATCTTACTCCACATCTATGTTTTCTCACTGATGTCATGTTTCTCAGTCAGAATAAGATGATTTGTTGAAGTAATAAACATCCTACCTGAACATTTCTGTGGCTTAAAACAACAAAAATCTATTTCTTGTTCATGATATGCTTCACCCAAGGGCCCAGGATAATGAAATAGCCATCTTTAACACTGCCAGTTACGAAGCCAGAAAAAGGAAAGAACATGGCAGAGTTTTGTATTGGTAATCAAATACTCAGTCACTGGTCAAGGTATTGAACTAGACCTGTGAGCTATCCCAACCTCAAGGGAGCCAAGAAGTACAACCCTGTAACACAATCCTATTTTCCCTATTCTGAATCTGGAAAATCAGAAATGTTTAGTGAGTAACAGAGTGGCAATTTTATCTTTTAATTAAACAAATGGCGGACAACGGCTCCTTGTTTTTTTTTCTTCTTTGGTCTATTTCTAATTTCTTGTCTCTTAATGAACATATATTGATAGCTTTCCATTTTATTTTACTTAGTTTGTCCTTTTTTTCCAATATCACATTATTTTTCATAAATATTTTGTGTCCTTTTACCTAACAGTCTAACATTTTGCTATTCTAGTGTCTATTTTCATTGGTCATTCCCAAATTCATTCATCAATTTCTTTTTAGACATCTTTGAACTACTGTAGCTCTTTCAGTCTGCACCACACAACTTAACCCTTAATCATTTCCCTACAGGGCATTCCACGTGTCTCTGCCTTTTATCAGCTGAATCAGAATGTTAACTTTTTCTCATCACCTTCCTCTCATGCTCCGAATCAACTCTACCTCCTGATCCCAGTTCCCATTATTCTTCCCCAGTCTTCAGCCTCAAAAATCTTAATTTCTCTTCCACTCTTTTTCTAATCTCTTGCTTTTCATAATTGTGCCATTACCAAACTCTTCTGCATACACCCAATTGTGCTCATGTGGATCAAATGGCATAGTGAAAGTGAAAAGCACATTACAGGCTCCAAATACAAGGAGATATTGTTCTTTATCCCTTTCATTGGTTTTCTTTCCTTCATTTATTCATGTATTCAGGTACTTACTCAGGTCCTAAGTGCTTTCTTGGAACTGTGCTTATTACTGAGGGAGCTACGAATTACACACAAGTCTCTGCTCTTGGGGAGGTTACCTTTCAATTGAGGAAATCTACGTAACTACACTTCCAGATAACCAGGTACTGACAAGATTGAAAGGAGGGAAAGTGCTGTGGGATATAGGAGAAGGGGGCACTGACTCTGTTCTGGAGTGGTCTAATAAAGTTCAGGGGGGAGTGTCAGTGCAATTGACTGAATCATATCACTTCCAGATTAACATAACTGAAGGTTTCTCAGGATACTTAAAACAAAATCAACACTTATCCCCAAGGCCTGCTAGAAGCTTCACCATCAGGCCCCATTTCAACTTCAACTAAGACCTTCTTTTTAATTTTCTGGCTCTAACTTCTGGTTCTAAGCTTCAGTCAGTCCCTTCAGCACACCAAGCTCACCTGCACTCTTGTGTCTTTGGACCAGAGGTTCTCTTTGCTCAGCATTCTTCTTCTACAGATTTATTGTGAGGCTGGATCTTGCCCCCTATTTGACTCCAATGGCAATTTCAGAGAGGCATCCCCTACATACCCAAACTTAGGTAGCATCTCCTTCGCCCAGGACCCTGATTTTCAGAACATTTATTGTCTGAAACTATCTTACTTGCTTACTATTTTATTTCTTTATCACTTACTCCCCTTTCCCCCCCACACACATAGACCACCGCTCCTCTTCTTAGCATGTCTATGTCACCATCTTGGATGAGAACCTCTCCCAAACATAGGGTCTTTATGGGCTGGAACTTTGTCTGTGTCATATACGGAATTGTCAGGGCTCAGCCAGAGGATGACCCATCATATATGCTAAATAAATGTCTACTGTCACTGTACAGCTTTCTTGATTCCAATATTTCTCTCTTTTATGGCCATTACCAAACTTTAATACTAGGTTCTTTCTCCTTCATGCCACTTTTACTATGTAGAAAATATTCTGGCCAGAGGGATATATGTAGAAGAGAGAAATGCCATTTCCAAGACTGGCTGATCAAAATTCCCATGTATGATATTTTCTTCTTTTTTGTTTTCTATTAAATGAATGAGTAGAACTGCAATGATTTAGGCAAGGCAGGCCCATGATATGGAAAGACATATAGTTCCTAAAAGACCATGTGAAAGAACATTTGCTTGAACTGTGAAAAAAGAAATTGTGTGTGTGTGTGTGTGTGTGTGTGTGTGTGTTATAACAGTGTTGTTAAGTAAAAGCTAGACTTGAGCAGTAGAAGTAACTCCTCAAGGCAGAGCCCCAAGTCCTTGGAGGGGAATGATAGAAACAGGAGCTGGAGGCAGGGATGGTGATAAATAAGCTACATGTTAAAAGCCCAGCGACACAACTCCTGATCTGTCTTCCAAGACCTTGGAGCTGACAGAACAAGAGCCACAGGTGCAGAGTATGGGATCTTCTCTTCCACCTCTGCCCTAGGGTAACCCCTACATTCATTATAATGCATATGCATTGCAGGAGCACCCCCATCAAATGGAGAAAGGCTGCCATGAGCATTCTGGTACAAACTTTGTAGGGCCAAAAACTCCCCCTCCTACCCAATGGGAAGAGTTTCCAAATGGTCAGAAGCAGCACTTATTAGAGACCCTCACTATATATCACTGCCCCTCCCAGCTGAGAGAGACCTAATAATATCCAATACCAAAACTACCAGGCTGGTTCCACTTTGTGGAACCTGACCACTACCCCATCTTGAGAGTGTACTTTTTGCTTTAATAAACTGCTTTGTGCTTGCTACTGTCCTTCTGACCATCTTTATTTGAGCATGGATCCCCATGTAAATCTTCTTGTGTGGAATCCAAGGACTGACCTCCATTTATATAATGCAGACTCTCTGACCAGTAACAGTGTTACCCTAACTAATATATTTGACAACTACGTCTTCCATCATTTGGCTATGGGTATTTTTCCAGCTCTTCAGTTACTACACACAATTTTAGTCATAAGCTAGTCTTCTCTCTGAAAGGGCAGTTTCCTTAACTACCTTAATTCTACCTTGACAGCTACCCTCTAACATTATGCAATAAAAAGGGCATGCAGTTTGGAGTTATGTTTAAAAAATCTGAGGTTGAACTTGAGAACTGTCCCTACCTAGCAACATATATTTGGAATGTTATTGATCTCCCCAGAATTTGGTTTCCTCCTTTCTATAAGTGGAAGAATATTAAGACTTAACACACCTTTGTGAAGAATTAAATGAGATGACCCATTTGGCTTCCATAGAGGATACAGTTGACTTCTACCCTAATTAAACATATGTTTCTTTCTCTGTTTCCCCAAGAAAATGTAAAATCCCTCTGAGTCTTGCAAGTTCTCCACTGTTCCCCCAGGTTTTTGGCTCATAAAGTTTACAAAATAGATCAGTGTGGACTCTGGGTTCAAATTTTGACTTTGAACCTTAATAGTTAAGTAAATATAGATGAGTTACTTAACACCTTATGCTTCAATTTCATCATATTTAAAACTGGAATGCTAATAATCCTAGCTTTGTGAAGTTTATATTCATTAATAAACACAAAGCCCTTAGAGGAGTGCTGAAAACAAAGTAAGTGCTCCCTAACACTTAGTTATTATTTTCAAGAAAAGTATAATCAATTAAAATTAAGCTGCATATTTGAATCAAATATATCATTTTATTTCTTTGTCATAATTGATAATTCAATGTTATATTTGAATGTTTTACAGTACTACGTTTATGGGGCATCAGAGTGGCTCAGTCAGTTGAGTGTTGGATACTTGGTTTCAGCTCAGGTCCTGATCTCAGGGTCCAAGGATCAAGCCCCACACTGGGCTCTGCACTCAATGGGGAGTCTGCTTGAGGATTCTCTTCCTCTGCTCTTCCCCCTGACTCTCTCATAAATAAATAAATCTGAAAAATAAAGTACTATGTTTATGTAGATGTCTATGTTTATTATAGAAATGTATCACTAATTTTTGCTAACGTTAAGCTAGCATTTTATTTATTATTTTTTCATTTTCCCCAATTTTTGCATACAACACATCTTTTAATAGCTGCTGATTATAGGCACTGTAAGTAGATGTGGTCTAGCATTACTTTTATTATCCTAGATAGTACAATTTTGACTGTAGAAAGCTCATTTTAGAATGAGCTCAGAGAACAGAGTAAACTACTATGTCAAAGACTTTGAAAAGACTGCAATGAATAGAAAAAGAGCTGTGGTAAACAATCATTAGAAGATCATCCATCCCGGGGCGCCTGGGTGGCTCAGTTGGTTGGGCGGCTGCCTTCGGCTCAGGTCATGATCCTGGAGACCCGGGATCGAGCCCCACATGGGGCTCCCTGCTCAGCTGGAAGCCTGATTCTCCCTCTCTCACTCCCCCTGCTTGTGTTCCCTCTCTGGCTGTGTTTTTCTCGGTCAAATAAATAATAAAATCTTAAAAAAAAAAAAAAAAAAGATCATCTATCCCAAGTGCATCATCCTGATTTCTTGTGTTTCATTCATAGCTTAGTGATGAAGGGATGAATGGATCCACTCCTGATTAATTTTACTTGGCATTGGCTAGGCATCTAGAAAAATCAGACATCTCTTTCACTCATTTCTTTTCTCTTTTCTTTTCTTTTTTCTTTTATTGTTTCTTTCTTTCTTCCTTTGTTTCTTTCCTTCCTATAACAAGCATTTAGATCTTCAATAATATTGATTGTTTGGGTGTTGCATGTAATTTTGCAATTTGTTCAATCACTATTAGATAGTATTCATCCTGTTTGTAGGGGAATGTGTTTGGAACAGACTGATGTTGGCTGCTGAGGATGGCTTGCTGATTTGTTGTTTAGATGAACCAGCACATACAATATATTACTATTTGGAAGTAAACCACTGAGGACTAGCAATGGTTTTGACCCGATTTAAAACACCTTTGGGAGGACAGTTTCTCTGTAAATAATACTTATACCTTAGAAAGCTATTTATTATGAATGCTCTGGATACAGACAATAAAATGTTTTCAGTACATATACTGTTCAGTCTCTTGGAGTTAACCAAGAAAAATGTCTAATATAGACTTAGAAGGGATTGAGGTTTTGGTAAATTTTTTAGATCAAAAATTTAGGACAGTACTCTCAAATCCATTTGTCTTGAAAAGTACATAAATTTTAAAAGGATAATTAGAATTTGGGCCACAGAAATCATGTTCAAATATGAATATAATCTTCATCAACTTGATCATCATGCCCAATGATCTCCAAATTAAGCAAAATTTTTGAGAGGCTCTGTTGATGTGTAAGACATGATTTGATTTTCATTAAGAACATATACAGACATGTGTATGCACACATATATAAACACAGACATGGGGGAAATATAACTTTTACAGTGAGTATCTTGGAATAGTGGGATGATTGGATGACATCTTACTGGACTTTATCTCTAGTTTTTTAAAAAAATTATCTATGTACCATTTTTATAATTAGAAAAAAATTCATTTTAATGTAACCTTCAAGAAGATACATTAGATTGAGAAATAAGAGGCTTGGCATGATACGTTTAGGTGTCAAATAGAAAGATAGAGCTAGGTAGTGCCACTAGGACAGGGATTAAAACCCACTGGCCTATGGGCCATTTTACTTGCTCTTTAACTTAGTGATTTTTCCCCTCTTTCTCTACATATCGCAATTTCTATTCTTACATGAAGAACATGCATTTGTAATAAACTCTCTTTTGCTACCTGGAAAGGGGCATAGAGCCCATAATCTGTTCTCAGTGATACTAAGGACAACTTTATTTGGCAGGTGGCTTACTGGGCAGGGCCCTTGCTCCTCGGGGCTCCTTGGTGTTCTCTGCCCTTTGAAATAATGCTGATAGTGGCACACCAGCATTAAAGGAAGGAGGAGTATTAAGTGGCTCTTCTCAAACAGCTGTGTTACGTGCCTCCTGTTTGGAAAAGAAAATATCTGAAACCTACAGGTAGGTACTGTATAAATAATGTCCACCCTGGTCCATAATCACGGTTGTTGCTGTCATTTCAGCACCAGCTACCTGATGTTGAAGCAGCTCAAAAGAACCAGCTTTTGGTGAAGGTATATCTGTTTTTAGCTACCTTATGCCTAATAATCTCATCTAATTGGGCACACATATTGTCCTAAGGCTATTCTCCACAGATAATTCAATGCTTCCATGAAGAAACAAACAAACAAACAAACAACAACAACAAAAAACAAAAAGGAAAAACACACAGTTTCTAAGGAAATAAAGTATATATATATATATATATATATATATATATATATATATATATATATATATATATATACCTAGTGAGAAAGAAAATACATTGAGGCCATCATAGACAATGCGGACCTGTTGGTGGTGGATTTCATCACTTTAGTCTTGGTTTTCATATTCTATTTCAAGAAAAGCAATGTGAAATTTAGTATATGTGTGTGTATACACATAATGTATACCACACACACACAAACACAATTTATGTCACTAAATATCTGAGAAGACAGTGAGTGGTGGTCTTTGGAATTGGTCTGATGGAGTTCAAAACCTAGCATTGCCATTTACTGTTGGGTTTTGGGCAAACTACTTTGCTTCATTACTCTGTGCCTCAGTTTCCTTTCTTATAAAATGGGAATTGGTATTGTATCTAACTTCACGAGATAATGAAAAGGATTAAATAGCTCCATGAACATAAACATTACAATAGTGCCTGCCATATAGGAAACAAGATTTTGAACGTTCTGATTTTGATAACTATGACACTCATAATTTTATTTCTGAGACTGCGACATTACACTGGGATGCTGGAACGTGGAACAGGTGTTCTCTGATTCTGAGTAACAGGAATCTTTTTGACTCAAAGTATGCTAGAAACTGAGACTCAGGGGCACCTGGGTGGCTCAGTCAGTTAAGTGTTTGCCTTTGGCTCAGATTATGATCTCTGGGTCCTGGAATTGAAACCCGTGTCAGTTTTCCTGCTTACTCTCGGTCTCTCAAATAAATAAAAAAAAATCTTTTTGAAAAAAAAGAAAAAGAAACTGAGGCTCAGAAAAGTCAAGAGGAAATTGAGAGTGAGCGTTTGGTGAGCAAGCACCAGAAGTAAGGCAACACCCCTTTAGCAGATTCAAACAGCAAGTAAAAAGAGAAACAAATAACAAAATCAGTTAAGTTAGTGGTAGAAATACAATATGTACTTAGGAATTTTGCTTCCTCTGTTCTGCCTTCATGCAGGATTTCATTATTTTTATATAAGATGTAGATTACAGGAGGTAAATAAATAGTATAAAATCATATACAATATATGTGGAAGTTGAGACTACTTTATTCTGTGTTTCTGGGCAGTCCACCCCAGATTACATTTGTTATCTGTCATACCCTAATTAAATTGCATTAATCACTGTGTGATAGCAAAGTTGTGGTATAGCTACTGAGAAAAATTCAAAAGGCTTCAGAATTGAGGTGATTATCCAATCCCTTCCCAAGGGCTCCAATATCACAGAAGACCTGAAGTAAGCCTTTGTTTTAAAGACCATGGTTTGTTTTCAAATTTCAATTTTATTTTTTAAGTTTTACTTTTCACAATGGATAATGCCCCATTTTGAAGGATGGCTTAGTTGTTTATTTGTTGCTTGTTTTTTGAGATTGCCTTTTGTGCATTTGAAATGGCACTGTTATTCATTTATCTTTCAAAGTGACACTTCAAAGTGTTCAGATTCTGTTTGCGGGTTTGTCTTCTTACTTGCAGCCACTATAGAAGGAAGTTTGAGTCACAGATAAGGCATTCATCCACACAGTTCTTTGTACAGACCATGTATCAAATACTTGACTTCTTTAACTCTAATTGCATTCTGAATCGTTTCATTGTGTGGAATTAAAAAAAATATATAAGATTTTTTTTTTTCTGCTTGATTCAGTGGGATAAGCAGAGGAATACATAAAAAAAAAATAAAATCAAAATTTAACATTTGTTTATGGATTAGCTTAAAATATTAGCATTTTTCCTTGAACTTGTGGAAATAGAAACATGTTTGTTACCCCAAATCAAGAGCTACATATTTCCGTCTCTGGAAAAATTTTTTGGGCAAATAGAGGCAAGGAAGAGAAAAGCGATTTATCTTGTAATTAATAAAATCTCAAAAAAAAAAAAAAAGGAGGCATCTGGGTGGCTCAGTCAGTTAAGCATCTGCCTTTGGCTCAGATCATGATCCCAGGGTCCTGGGATTGAGCCCTGCATCGGGTTCCCTGCTCTTTTCCCTCTGCCTGTTGCTCCTCCTCTCTCTCTCTGTCAAATAAATAAAATCTTTAAAAATAATAATAAAAATTAAAATAAAAAATTTGTTTTTATTCTTCAATTTTCTATCCACCTATAGAAACAAAACAAAACAAAACAAGGCAGTTTTCAGAGGTGATTGCATTGTTTTCATGGTGGAGGAGAAGAGGAAGTTTGAGGGAGGCAATCTCCCAACTATAGGAATCTTGAAATCAAAAAGGTTTTCTCATGAGGCCATATTTACATACAGCAAAAACCTTGGATCTTCAACAACAGACCCAACACTTTGTTATGTGAGTGTTTTTATTCTCTTCATGAGTAAACCCCTGGTAGAAGTCAGTCCTAATTATGGTAAGCATATCTGTACTTCTGAGGCAAGAGAGCAAAGGATTTCCACAAAAGGCATACACCCTGAGGGGAAACTGAATGGCCTCTTGGCTCACTAAGATTTTGTGACTAAACAGCATCCTCTTCTCTAGAGATCCCATATATAATCCTAACCAATCTTCTTTTTACTTAGTAGAAAACTACTGGAAACTTTCCAAATGCAACACCATCCTTTTGTTCAATTGTTGACTGGTAGTAATTTTAAAAGAAATCATTTTCTGTATTCTCCTCAGAGGTGTCTTAATTTTCCCTATCAAGCTCATAATCCAAAAGCACTAAAGTCAGCAGGACCTGATGCCTAATTTGCTTATATGTATGGTGAAATCTAGTGCCAGCGATCATCCCGGCCATTGCCCTGCTTCAAATATTTATGATTCTCCGTAGTCCAAAATGCATTTAGAGTGGGAACAATGCCAGCAACACACAGTCTTCCTAGTGACGAGGAGCCTTCTCAGATCAAAGAAGCAAGATGTTAAAGACTTCAAACTAAAATGTCTTTGTAAGAGACACTCACAAAAGGAATGCCAAAGTCCACACCCTGTCTCAGTTATGGAACGTCAGTGAAATAAAGAAAAACATGAATGCTCATTCATTTGTTCTGAACTCATTTTACTGCAAGTACTTTGCTTTTCTCCTTTCTTCCCATACCATCTATCCAACTCAAGGATGTACTGCAGTAAAGCTGGAAAACATGATTAATGCTTTCAAAGATAAAATGAACAACTACTGAGGAATTGATAGCATTTTAGCCAATATGATGTTGCTAATGGAGCCTGAGTAGTATGTAGAGAATGATACAAAAGCAAAGTTAAAATGGGAATAGGAGCTATCAAGCATACATATGAAGCAAATACACATCATTTAAATTGTCCCTTTATATCATTTGTCACGAGCCACATCTTTTACACCTGTGCTCCCTTCCTTGATCTATCCTGACACCCCGGAAATGTTAGGCATGCAGCCAATTTCGTATCCAGTCATTCCTGTGATCAGACCTAGCTATCAGCTTGCTTTTTTCTTATATTAAGTCAAGTATCAACCCCGGGGCTCTGAGCTATTTCTGACTGACAGGACTAGCAGAAAGTTCTAGGCTAATTACTTCTTAGGAGTAGTTCCCAGTGCAAGGAGAGTTACCACTGACCTACTTTGGACTTACCGAAATAATTTATCAGGTAAGATAATTAAGGGAATAAAAAGCTGTTTCTAAAACTAACCAAGTATCAGAAGTATTTGCTGAAATCACAAGTTGGTATTCCCAGTGCTATCAGATGGGGCTTTATTACTTTGCAATGAGTCATTTTTATTATGTTTGACTTATTTATAAGCCATTCTTTTTTCTTTATAAATTATATTTGGCAGGATATATTTGAGAGTCTCTTTGATGTATAAACATATTAGTTTCGAATTTTTTCTAGTCTAGATATCAAGAGACACAATCTTTTAAGTCCTTCTTTCCTTCCCCTCTTAACCCCTTCCCTATAATTAAGCTTTCACATCTCTTTGCACAGGTGTTCCATTTGTTTGACGCACATCCTAAATAAAGGGATGCCTCCATATGAGAGTGGATATATCTGTGTTGTGAGCCACTTCCCATGTGGACTTTTAATTCTTTCTTTTGGAAGCTTAATTCTTTTCTACACTTGGGTCAATAACTATAACTGAAGAATCTTCTGAAGCAATGGTGTTTTTTTGCTATTGAGAAAACCTTACTATCTTCTGATTTCTATAGCCTTGATATTCTCCATAAGAAGAAAAAAAGCAAGAGAAAAACCTTGAAATGAAATCAGAGACTATAAGTGAGGGGCTTATATGAGCTTATAAACCATCTATTCTCTCAAAGGTATTAACATATAATGTGTTTAGGATCATAGTTTATCAATGCCATCCTCTATTATTTTTTCTCCTTTTCCTTCATTTCTATCTATCACCTATCTATCTATCTATCTATCTATCTATCTATCTATCTATCTATCTATCTATCATCTATCTATCTTTCTATCATCTCTCTATCATTTATCTATCATCGATCTACCTATCTTTTCCATGGCCAGTGTGACTTCTGTAACTCAGAAACTCATCTAACTATGAAGAGAAGATCAACTGATTATGGTTGATTGTAATTTATCAACTGGATTTTTAATTCTAACAAAGATTTAACTTCCTCCTCCAGAGAGTACATAAGCCTTTTTTGAAAAACTAGACAATTTTTTCAGTGAAATATAAAATATTAATTTCTTTGGCCAGGGTTAAAAAATGATCAGGAATTTATTTTTTGTCTTTGTTACAATATTGCAGATACAACAATAACAAAATAGTGTATTTCATATCTTGTTATTACTTCATAATAGAAGATGATTGGGGAGATTTGTATGCATAAAACTGCAGGTTAGTTAATATCAAAGGAAAAAATAAAATTGAAGACTGAATTGTACCCTTTGTTGCCACATAACATATACAGTGTTTTATATTTGGGAGAGAACCTGATCATGGTTTCATCCAAAATCGACAATACATCAAAACTTCCCTGCTTCCATTGACTAGTACTAGACTCAGATCACTCCCCAACTGCTTCCCATCGTATTTTATAGTCTCTTTCATTCCATGCCTATTTAATTTTACTTATCGCTTTATTCTTGTGTCCTTCAGCTATTCCAACCTGCCTTTCATGGTCATAACTAAATACAGTATGTTAACATACAAAGGTATTTATATAAATGAAAATCAATACACTTACCATTTTCAGCACCATGCCTTCTTGCTTACATTGGACATTTTAAGTACATTTTATTTAAATGCTAACAACTTTTCATTCTTGCCTGGGAAGTATAATGATCTTCTTGGCTCCCTGCCCCCTGCATCCCTCTAATCTTCACAGCTATAGCCACTTAGCCCCATCTGGAGGTTCAGCTTTATTCCGCATTTTGGAACTAATCTTGTCTCTAGGCTGGGGGCGTACAAGATGTCCTAGCCAAAAGCTAACTGATTCAGCATCCAATCAGCCTTGTTGCTGGCTTCATTCTGACCTTGTAATTTATTTCTGAGATCTAGATGCTTGTTTCAGCCCCTGGTAACCAAGGCTTGGCTTTCTACACCAGTTCCGGCAACTGGGTATCTATACACCAGTCTTGCCCATATCTGTGTCTGTTTCCCTGATTGATAATCAATTCCTTGATTACTGAAGTTCTGCTTTGCCCTTCTCTTTGTTTCCTTTGTAACTGAGTTTCTTTTCTATGAAGACTGAGACTTATGACCTACGTTGAATCTTTCTGATGTCACCAGCCTTTTCCAAATCTCCTCATTTCACCTGCCCTCATACCATAGATCTGAACTTTTCCTAGAATAACAGGAGTGACACTGCCTGCCTGGACATTTTCCTACTGCCTGGTGCAGGCATCTTCCTTGTCACCAGCTCTAACCCTGCAGGTCTTGAGTCACTATATGTAAGCTGCCCGCAATCTGGGTATCTTATTAGTCCAGACATGGCAGGAAAGAAATATGATTTTAATTGCATCTTTGGTTGAATTGTTGATGCTAACACCTTCTAGTTACTTTGACCTCATATCCTCATTCTAGCCCTACCACTTAAACTGTTTCCTCATTGCAAAGTGAAATAATGGTAGACTCTACCCCTAGGGTTATTTTGAAGGTAACTAAGAAGAAAAAGTATACAGATGGACCAAAACCCATAGTAAGCAACCAGTAGTTTTTAGCTATTTATCTCATTTCCTAAATCTTTGCATTTTGAAAGTCAACTATGTTACCTAAAGATGATCACTGAAGAGATGAGAAATCAGGTGAATGGAAATTTTAGGAACCCATGTGAATTTTTTTTGAAGTAAATTAATTGACAGCAAGATAATTAACAGCTTTAAAAATGATGTTGAACTACAGATGTGGTCACCAGCAGACATTAAAAATGAGATATTTAAAGGATACATTTCCTATCCGTGTGTCTTAATATGTAATGACTATGACTATATGGAGCTCTAAAGCATTTAGGGAGCAAAGAATGTCTGAGTTAGTCGTTTATTTTAGAGCAGTGTTTCATAGTCATTTGGGAAGTTTTAGAGAAGTAAAATTTTAAGCCCTATTTCTCTGAAATTCCATTTCACTAATTTTGGGGTAGAACTAAAGATTAAGTGTGGTTAAAAATTTCCAAAATAATTCTGATGATCAGCCAGGTTTGGGAACCATATATTCATTAGCCATTAAGCACCCAGGATGTTCTTAAAAAATATATATATTTATTTACCTCAGGATGATCAAATCAGTATATAAACTCCCACCTCGATGCTAGCTATCCATTGATGAGAAATGTTTGGCAGATATGGAAACTCTACCAATGTTTGCCTTTGTTAATGGATGGCTATTTCACTGGGCTATAGTGTTTACCTACAGGTACCTAATTAATTTACCCTAAGAACTCCAGTTGCTCCCTTGGAATGCTAAAAATCCTTAAAATACTTTAAGTGCAGACTGTTTCAGTCTTGCCAAAATTATCTTGCCTTTAGTTTTTTCTTTTTATCCCTTAGATGAATTGCTTCAGCCACCCACAAAAGTTCGATCAAAATTATTGTTTTTTGTCTTCCAACTCTATTGAGATATAATTGACATATAATATTGTATAGATTTGATGTATACAACATTTTTTTTTAAGATTTTATTTATTTGACAGAGAGAAACACAGCCAGAGGGGGAACACAAGCAGGGGGAGTGAGAGAGGGAGAAGCAGGCTTCCTGCCGAGCAGGGAGCCCGATGTGGGACTTGATCCTGGGTCTCTGGGATCATGACCTGAGCCAAAGGCAGTCACTTAACCAACTGAGCCACCCAGGCGCCCCTACAACATTTTGATTTGATATGCTTATATATTGCAATATGATTGCTACCATGGTGTTAACTAATGCCTTCATTATGTCACATAATTATTATTTCTTTTTTTGTGGTGAGAAGATTTAATCTGTTAGCCACCTTGATCAAAACAGTCATAAACTCTTCTAGGCATAGTCTGCATAATGAAGAAAACAAAGGGCACTTGGCTATTTTCCTGAAATATATGTGTGTATAAGTGAGGTGTGTAAGATGGGGAACTGTCACCTTCCTCTACCATGCTACAAAGACCTCACTCTGAACTTTGGGTTACTCCCTTTGGGTGTGATTAGGGCAGGACCAATACATGTGGATCCTCTAGAAGACGAACATTTTGGAACTCATGCAAAATAATGAATTTTATTCACTATTTGTTCAGCCTATCTTTTCAGAAGAAGCTGAGTATTGCTCAAATGAAGGGAGAAGTTGATCTTAGAAAGAAGCCCAGAGTCTTTCTTTGTTTTACCACCTTCCCAATTCAGCTATGGGTGTACATATGTATACCCTTAAATAAATTCTCTGCAGTTACCCAGATCTTCCATCTTAGAAAGCAGATTAGCAACTATCCATTGTTTATTGAGGGATGTTCTGATAAATATGATCTATCTTTCCATCTCTTCACATTGATGGTACTGGGGAGGGGGTCTAGGTGGTATCTTAAATGTATCTTACCAAGTAATGCCCTTAGCATTACTGCCTGGCTAGTCCAGCTCTTAATTCAGCTTCAGAAATACCTTGCTGTTATTATAACCCTCATTAATCCCCCTTAGGAACTGGATAAGAAAAAACACTGAAAATGTCTTTTAAGAAATGGTTGATAGAGTAAAAGAAAATTAATTATTTTTATAATTTGTTTAAAGAATAAAAAGAACACTTTACCAGACATCCTCTGCATCTTCATCACATTCTGCTCCGAACTGGCAAATATCACAGGTTGAAGTCTCCTTTTGACTGGTTTCTCCTGAGCCTTCATGAACTAGAGAACAGAAAAAAGTAAACGAAAAGAATTCAGATAAGTGTGCTTAATACCAACACTCTAAGGCTATTCTATCTCAAAGCTGCTACTTTTCCAATAGACCTGTTTGCTTTTTGGGGCTACAAAGAATATCTTACTCACCTCCTTTCTTTTCTAAATTTAAGGAAAACACTAGCAATGATATGCCACCCATTGGTATGCAGTAAACACTTCAGCTTTTAACAAGCAAAAGGAAACAAGAAACAAGAGGGTTTCCTAAATTTATGAAAAAAGCCTGGCTAGTAAATAGACCATATGAAAGAGTTGTTAATTAAAAGGGATTTAGATTGTTACTTGCCTAGAGGAAATATCTAGTGTTTATTTTATAAAGAATACTTAGCTTCCTGTCTTTCTTAAATTATAGATTTTTTTTCATTTTATACATAATTAAAATATTTAGATAGGCAGCCTTGACATTAGATATGTCTTTTTTTTTTCCTCAAGATATTTCATACTTAGAAGGAAAATAGTTTATAAGTTTTTAGAAAACTGCTTCCAGTTGGTTTATATAGTAATTTCTTGAATTTTGTATAAATATTGTACAGAGTTCATAATAGTGATTTCCTCTAGGAGGATTATGAACATATATTTCATTTTAAAAATATATATTCTCGGGGCGCCTGGGTGGCTCAGTTGGTTAAGTGACTGCCTTCGGCTCAGGTCATGATCCCGGAGACCTGGGATCAAGTCCCACATCGGGCCTGCTTCTCCCTCTCTCACTCCCCCTGTTGTGTTCCCTCTCTGTCTATGTTTCTTTCTGTCAAATAAATAATAAAAAAATCTTTTAAAAAATATATATATATATTCTCACTGATGATGATTGCATATGGATATTGATCTTTTTTCTCCTATTAATTGCAAACATAGAAATATGTAATATATAACTTAATTATAAAAATAGCTTTTCAAAATCAGGACACAATAGTGTAAGTTGGACTCAAAATGTTTTGTTGACTCCAAGGAATTAAAATCTTAGCAGCACTTTTGAGATGATGGATTACTATTTACCCAATTAAAAAATATGTAGTTGAAACCAAAAAAAGTTTTGGTTACAGATGAAAAAATTGCAACAACCTACCTACTAGGATAACCTAATGATAATTTTATTCTGTGGACAAATAGTATACTTCAAAATGGTTGTTTAAATCTAGAGAATTTTTAAAAATATACTTCTGCCAAAGATTAGGTATTTTCAATAGAAAAAGAACATAAGCTATTAAGTATGGCATCAGCTCCAATCTTTAAGGGTCCTAATAAGATAACATCGTTAACGAAGACACATATATTAACATGCACCCTGAAACTAACAAATCCAATCTGACTTATTTTGGTTTAATATGATAGTTTCCTCATTTCTTCTTTATCTATTAGCAAGAAAGTTTTTTTTTTTTTTTTAAGATTTTATTTATTTATTTGACAGAGAGAAACACAGCTAGAGAGGGAACACAAGCAGGGTGGGTGAGAGAGAAGTACGCTTCCGAACGAGCAGGGACCACATTGCGGGGCTTCATTCTGGGACTCTGGGATTATGACCCGAGCCCAAGGCAGACGCTAAATGATTGAGCCACCCAGGTGCCCCAAGCAAGTTTTTGATATTTACAAAAGCAGATGTCTTTATTCCTTGATTTTCTTTAATTTACTTCTGTACAGGTGATTTAATTTACAAAAAAAAAAAAAAAAAAAAAAAAGAAGACTCTAAAGAAGTTCTCTGTTTTACACTTTTTCCAGGAAAGATAGAAATATTTATTTTTTTATAAAGCAACTTTTCCCCCCTGTACTTGATGGTTTGCATTTACATGTCAAGAAAGTTATGAATTAAACAGATCAACTTCAAGTGCAAAAGTATGGCTTGTACAGTTCTAAATTTGGAAGTCTTAAGAAAAGTTATTCCTCCCCAGAAAGAAGGAATTTTAGACTTTGATAGAATAGATTGCACTTATTATCCCCTCTATTACTTTAATTCAGGCAAGACCATTAGAGTGGACCATGGGGATGAGAAGGAAGCTCCTCAGGAGAGACTGAACAGCTGCGGTCTCTTTATTACTTTCTTATTATTAATGCAACACAGAAGCTGCTAATGGGAGAGAGCCTTTTAGTGTTAGCAAGATTAGCAGCTTCCAGATTGAAACTTCCCAACACTCAGGAAACATACTAAGGCAACTGGAAGGTCCTTAATGAGCAGTTACAGTCACTTTGGGGCAGCCCCATTTTCTTTTGTAGTAGAGATCCTTGGTTAGGGATCTATTGGAAGTAACCCAGGGAATGAGTTCCTGCTGCTAACTCAGCACAACTAATAATATATTTCTACTGGAAGTCATATAGCATTTCAGTAAATAGACAGTTATTGGTAGAATCAAGATGTTTGCAAATTCTCCCATATAAATGAAGTAGCAAATCAGAAGTAGTAGTAGCAATGCCTCCATCAATAAATATTTCAGGGGGCACCTGTTAAGCGTCTGCCTTTGGCTCAGGTCACAATCCCAGAGTCCCGGGGACTCCATATTACCTGAAGCACAGGCTTGTGCCTTTGTAATAAACAAATCAGTACATAGTTTTCATTTAACCAAGTAGACCAGTAGTTCTTAATCGGGTTCAGAAGCTCTGGTAGATTTTGTTTATTCATTTGTTTATACTTTTTAGCATAACTTCCCTGGGATATCGTTGGAGGTATTGAATTGTAACCTTGATGCTTGGATATGTGTATTCTAAAAAATGGACCATGCCTATGTCAGAATCTCAGCTCTAAATAATACTAAGAGCTATCTGTCCCAAGCATTCTCTCCTCCTGCTATTTGGCACAGGTTACCTTGCATGGGGAGCACCTGGAGATTTGATTAAAATGCAGATTCTGACTCAGCAGGTGTGACCTGTGGCCTGAGGTTATGCTTTACTTAGAGGCCCCACCTACTGTTGCTGCAGGTCCCGAGACCACATTCTGGGTAGCAAGGATAGCACCATGTCTTTCAAAGCACGATTCACAATTTATTAGTGGGTAATGAAATGGAGTTAGTGGGTCACTCACCAGAGTTTTTGTAAATATGAAACAGAAACAGAATATACTAGAATAGAAAACACTGAGTGCATCTAATTTAGCAAGCACAGGTTTTATTTTATAACACTGTTTTAGTTATCCATATGTACAGCTACACAGAGCTGCAATATAAATTTCATTTCTCACTAAAGGTCACAGTCATAAAAGCTTGAGAACCACTGATTTAGCACACGGTCGATGCTCAGTAAATGTGTATTGAATTGGATTGTTTCTTCTTCCTGTTCTTTCTATGTTATCAGAAATGAGAAGGGTCAGTTCTTAATCATTTGGGTTCATCCACTGATTATATAGGAATAAAATTCATGCATCTTAAAAGTATTATTTCAGCTATGCATTTACATTTTAATCTTTTTATTTTGGGAAGTAAAATAATTATTTCCCATTATTCTATAGAAACTTAGATTTTAGTAAGTGACTGAGGGAAATTTGAGGGGTAAAGGAGGCAGATCTTCCGAAAGCATATTTTATCAAATCTGTTGCCCTTAGAACTGATTTAATCCTTTAAGATTCTGGATTAGGGGATTATTAAGAGGTAATCAGGGGCGCCTGGGTGGCTCAGTCATTAAGCATCTGCCTTCGGCTCAGTTCCAGCATTGAGTCCTGCATCAGGCTCCCTGCTCAGTGGGGGGCCTGCTTCTCCCTCTCTCACTCCCCCAGCTTGTGTTCCCTCTCTCACTGTGTTTCCGGCTGTCAAATAAATAAATAAAATCTTAAAAAAAAAAAAAAAAGAGGTAATAAAATTACTTCTCTCTCAACTTCCCTTGCCCCAGTGATTTCACCTAGAGGTTACAAAAGTTCTTTTATCACCATCTTGGTCTGGTCCAATATAGGTCTTCACATCAGATGTGCCAGTGAAACTTATTCTCCTCCTGACCCACGAGAGTGCCTCCTGGGCCTCTTATAATATCCTAATGTGTGTTATATTTGTGAAAACTCAGTGAAATACAGTGTTGTTCTTCAATGCCACTCATTTTGTAAAAACTTCCAGTAAAATTGATATTCATGGAAATGCTCAGATCTTAAGTGTATCTTTCACCCAATTTTGAAGAATGCGTATCAAGACAAGGAATAATTCTACCACCCTGGAAGATTCCTTTGTGCCCCTCCCAGCCATTATCCTACTGCTGCTCTCTCTTTATGTACAACAGATCAGTGATCTGATTTCTGTCACCACAGATTTGTTCTAACTATTTTAGAATATCACATCAATGGAATCCCACAATACTTAATCATGGTGCCCACGTTTATCTCTTAGTAACAGAGCTTTGGAGATTAATTCAGGTGGTTGTGTGGATCAGTAGTTTATTTCTCTGTACTGTATTATCATAGCTTATTATCCATTTTCTTGTTAAAAGACATGATTGTTTTTAGTTACTAGCCGGAAACAATAATTGTGTACTTATTGATAAAGCTGCTATACTCATGTGAAAGACTTTTTGTGCATATTAGTAGTTATCTCTCTTGGACAAATATCTAGCAGTGGTATAACTGGGTTTCAAGGTAAAAATTATTCTTGTTTCTCTTTTTATTCTCAAGTTTAGGAATTTTTAAATATACTTTGGGTATCAATTTCTGTCAGATGTGAAAACTATAAGGTGATGTGAAGTAGAGGTTGAGCTTCTATCTCTGTTTTTCTCCTATGGACATGAGTTTTCTTCCATGACCTATGAATGTAGTGAAATATGTTGATTGATTTTCTTATGGTAAGCCAACCACCCATTCTTTGGATAAGTCCAACTTAATCATGGTATATAATTCTTTTATGTAATGCTGGATTTCATTTGATAATATTTTGTTCAATTTTTAAAAATATATGTTTCTAAGATATACTGGCTATAATTTTCTTTCCTTGCTTGGTCTTACTTATCAGGCCTAAAATTGTCTCATGATATGAGCTGGAAGTGTTCCCACTTCCTCTGTTTTATGAAAGAGTTTGGGTATGATAGTATTATTATTTTACTTCTTTATACAAGGGTGTTTAAATTTTCTATTTTATTGATTTCTGCTCTTATTTTTATAATTTCCTTTGTGCCATATAATTAAGATTTATTATTTTTCTAGTTTCTTAAAATGGAAGCTTTATTTTATACCTTTTTTATTTCTTAAAATAGTCATTTAAACCATAAATTTCCTTCTAAAGACTGTTTTAGATGTATACCATGAATATGGATATATTGTTTTCATATATTTATAAATATACACTGTAATATCTTTTGAGGTTTTTTTCTCTAACCCATGGATTATTTTGTATGTTTTTAACTTCCAACTATTTGACAGTTTTCCATATATTATTTTTATTCATGTTTAATAATTCTATCATGGATAAAGAACATATTCTGTTTAATTTAAATCCCTTGAGATTTATCACAACTTGTTTTATTGCTCAGAACCTTATCTATCTTTCTGAATATTCCATATGCATCTTAGAAGTTGTAACATCTTTTGAGGAGTAAGTTTCTATAAATGTTAACTAGCTTAAATTGATGGTTAGTATTGTTCAAATCATCTGTATTGTAGTGGGCTTTTGTTTAATTGATATATCCTTTCCTGAGAAAGGAGTTTTAAAATCTCTCACAATGACTGTAAAATCGTATCTAGTTCTCTTTTGCTTTGTTCTTTTGTTTTGTCCTGTATTTAGAAGTGTTATATTAGGTATGCAAACATTAAATAGCCTTAGGTCTTCTTAACGAAGTGACCCTTTTATCATTATGAAATGTCCCTTTTAATCTCTGGTAACACTATTCATCTTGAAGTCAACTTTGTTCTGATATTTATATAGCCATACCAGCTTTTGTTTGCTTACTGTTTCTATCCACTTACATCCAACATGTTTGTTAACATGTTTAAAGGGTGTTTCTTGAAAGTAACATAGAGATAGATCTTGATTTTTTTTCTATTCAGTCTGAATATGTCTGCATTTAATCAGGGTGTTTAGTCTATTTATATTAATGCAATTATTGTTATGTTTGGTTCTAAGGTACCATCCTGAAGCTTGATTCATATTTAGCCAATCTTTTTGGGTTTCTCTGGGCTCTTTTCTGTCTTTTTGTTTTGTTTAGGTGAGGCAAATATTTTATTTTATTCATTTTATCTTATCTTTTAATTTTGGGGGGGTTTATTTTGGTGATTGATTTAAGAATTATTATATGCATCTTTAATCAATTGCTTCATGAACAATTTAAGAACTTTATGACAACACAGTTTTAATTACTACAGTTCACACTTTGTATTTTTATTGTCATGAATCATACTTCTACCTATGATATAAAATTCGCATTCCTTTTTAAAATTAGTTTTACTTTACCAAACTGCCCTACTCATTTTTGTTAATTTCCAAGGCAAAAACCAGATATTTCAATACTAATGAAGACTCATGCCTGTCATTGTTAAGCGACTGACTTCTGACACATGTTTGCTCTAACTTTTCAAACTTACCTATGGTCTTGCATTCTCCATGGAAGCACTATTGAGATATGAAACTTAGATTGTTTTATTTTTTCCATTATTTTTCTACCTTTTCCAATAAAAAGGACCATATATTCCTTTCCGTAGCCATATTTCCATTGAATTCCATGATACCACTATTGGTCTTATGACTTGCTTTTGCCATTGAAATGTGAATGGAAATGCGAAGCTATATAAAAGTCATCATGTGGATTTCTACTTTTTTGCTCTTTCCCTTTGCATGAAAAAAAGGCATATTCCAGAATAAGAGTGGTTCCTTTAACCAATCCCAGAATGAAATGCTATTTAGAGCAGAGCCACAGTTGGAAGAAAGCCATGAGAGCAAGAATTGTGCCATTGATGCTGTAAGCCTCTGAGATTTTCAAGTCATTTGTAACTGTAGATTTACCTAGTGAAAGGTGAATAAGATGCCAATTAATGCTATGAATAAATTCTAAGAAAATGTGTTCTCACATCATTTTTTCATACTTCAGATTTTGGTTGCATTACTCATCTACACAACACTAGATCTACTTTTAATTTTCTCCAAATCTGCCTTCAAATTTTTTACTCTTTATTTTTTATACCAGCATATATTCTGCAATTATTAAGGCATGTTTCTTTTTTTATATTTTCATTTTTTCACAACATAGCAGGATGTATCCCAGTCTATGCCTGGTTCCCATTTTCTTTACCATCAGATGTCTAGTATATCCCTTTGACAAATATAAGGTGTTCCATTTAAATTAAGCATAACATAAACATTAAACACAGTATAAACATGCATGAATAGAAACCTCCATGTGCATCGTCTAAAATAAAACAGGTGGTCCCTAAATCATCAGATTGTATCAACAAAAAGAATGAGACTTCTAAGCTTAAAGATGACTCATATATATTGGTTTGAAACATTTAAATTACTCTAAAATTGAAAACAAATTATACAAATTTTATATAGGCCTTAATCTGATTTTTTAAATCTAGAATACATTTTTTCTATTTTATAGTTAGTATCAATCTAATATTCAGTTTTTTTTTCCCCTAAATAGGTAAGATAACAAAATAATTCTTGGCAGACTTAATTTTTTTCCACTTTGTTTACATAGAAAAAAGACTTATCAGTGATAACATTCAATGCATCTGTTACAACTAAAATTACTTTGATTACAAAATTATAAACAGCAATATTTTCAAATATAAACAGCATTTTTTCATTTTGAATAACTTCTTAAGTTTTTAATTCATTATCACAGAAAAGCTGAATTTTGAGTTTACCTTCCAATGAAGGAAACATTCCACTTAGACAATAGAAAGAAATTTTAAAATCAAAACTCTCCATTTTATTCTCTAATTGGTACAACTTATCTATTTTGCCCTTTGTATGCCAGTTTTGTGTCTCATGTGCCTTTCCCACATGTAAGTTGAATTTAAATGATGGTAGTTGCTGACAGTTCCTATAGGTTCAGACAATTTTAAGCTGTGGTTTTTGAGCCAAATTCATGTTCCCTTTTATATTTTCCAACATTTCCCTAGAAACCCCAATAGAACTTTAAAAGAAAAATGAGAGTAAGAAATATTTTCCTTTTATTCATATTATAATGGGAGAGTATATTGTTAAATAAATAATAATTACACTGTTACATCATATTATTGAAATGTTAAAGCAAAGGAAGCTGTTTATAAAACTATTAATTGTGTATATGTATCAGTGTCACAACGCAGTAAGATGTGCTTAGATTTTAGGGAGGAAATCCATTACTTTTGTTTCATTTCAATTAAAAAAGGTACAATTCCACTGATAATTTTTAATTTTTAAATGATTTAAATGTCCAAAACTAAAGGAAGGTGGAAATTACACTTACATATAATAATTTTAAATTTTAAAACCCACTTGAAAATCTAAGAACCAAGTTCATGACTGAACAAATGTAATTTTACATTAAACACTTAAAAGAAGAGATCATTAAAGAAAATTTAATTTTTCATAATTAAACTAGTTTGCTGGAGTTTGACAAAGTTTCTTAAGAAACCATACATAATTTATCTTCTACACAACTAAAAATAATTTAAGAGATTAAATTATTAATGCTACTATGTTGAGGCACCATTCTCTTGCCATCATTGAAGTCTGACTGATTTCATTCAGTTCTACCTCAGCTAAAACCAAAGATACTCAGTTGATTAGAAAAAAAAGAAGCAATAGGTAAACAAAAGGAAGAAAAAATAAATGAGAAAAGGAAGGAAGGATGGGACGAAGAAAAGAAGAAAAGAAAAGAGGAAAAATGCTTATTTAGTTTGATATCATGCATGCCAGAATTCAAAGGAGCAAGTTATTAGGCCAGACTTCAGGAAACTCTATCATATCAATCATATGATAATTATAAACAAAAATACTTTTATTATTCTCTGTATAATTAATTTTAATTATTTTATGCAAATTCATATAAATAATTTAATTTTTTTCTTACTTAATGCCTAAATGATGAGAAATTTATTTTTCATGGGCAAATTATGAATACTGGCTTGGGTTAAATGAGCTACTATAGAGCATGGTGAATATTAAATCCCCATGAGAAGAGACTGAATAAGATTAGCAGGTTAGTAAGTGGAAACAGCAAATGTGAGGGACAGTTTTGTACAGTTACTGATGAGGACAACACAGAATGAGGCATTCGTTGGATAAGGATGTATAGTCAAGAAATGGATTTTGGGGCGCCTGGGTGGCTCAGTTATTAAGTGTTTGCCTTCAGCTCAGGTCATGATCCCAGGGTCCTGGGATCCAGTCCCCTATTGGGCTCCCTGCCCAGTGGGAAGCCTGCTTCTCCCTCTATCTGCTGCTTCCCCTTACTTGTGTTCCTTTTCTCGCTGTCTCTCTGTCATAAATACATAAAATTAAAAAAAAAAGAAAGAAACGGATTTTTATGGAAGGTTGGAGCTAAAGCACTCTGTATGCTGACAGGAATAATGGAGTGGAGAGGAACAAGTGTATGCAGGAGAGAAAGAGGACAATCAAGGAAGCAACGTTGCTAATACATTTACTTGTAGGTGTATCAGTTTACATGCAGGTGTAGTGATTGGTCTCAGAGGTAGGAACGCATCTTCCACTCCAGGAAAGATGGCAGAGTACGTGCGTGCAGATGTATGGAGGTAACACCGGAAAGGGAAAGATGAAACAGATCTCCTCTCATTGTTTTTATGGCCTCTACTGTATCTTTGCTTGAGAAAGGCCGGCTGCTGACAGGATGGGATAAGAAAGGAGAAGAGATAAAATACTATGGAAAGTGAAGGCAAATGAAGAATGAAGTCTTTCAAAGTCTTTTTTATTTTTATTTTTAAGATTTTTTTAAAAGACTTTATCCATTTATTTGAGAGAAAGAAACACAGCTAGAGAGGGAACACAAGCAGGGGGAGTGAGAGAGGGAGAAGCAGCTTCCTGCTGAATAAGGAGCCCCATGCGGGCTTGATGTGGAGCTGGATCCCGGGAGTCTGGGATCATGACCGAAGCCAAAGGCAGACACTAAACGACTGAACCACCCAAGCGCCCCATAAGATTTTTTATTTATTTATTCACGAGAGACAGAGAAAGTGAGAGGCAGAGACAGAGAGAGAAGCAGGCTCCCCAAGGGGCAGGGAACCTGATGTGGGACTCCATCCCAGGACCCTGGGATCATGACCTAAGCCAAAGGTAGACGCTTAACCATCTGAGACATCCAGGCTTATATTGATTTGTTGCTTTCCAATTTTGTGCTTAACTCTTCCAGTTAGAAAATCTCTGACGAATAAAGATACATCTTTATTAACTTGCCCTTCTGTTTTTATTTAGTGCATGACATTTGATGTTGTCAACTTAAAGGCATTTTGTGATGTTGAAAATTTCACTTGAATCATCACATAAAAACTAACTTAGCTACAGAGTTAACTCAAACCTACTTAATGTTTGTTTCGGTAAAGGGGCTTCACAATCTGGTAACATCTTACATGCCATGTTTCTTTGCTAAATATTTTCCCATTCTGTCACCATGGAGCTAGTTGAGATCTGCATCATGCCTTGCCAAAGCTGCTAACTGCCTGACCTCTGTACTTGCAAACTTGCCTCTCTTAAATATATCTCCATGTATCTCTTTGAGATGCAAATATGAGCAGACTATTTGAAATTGAAAATGACATGAAATAGCCTGAATTCAGTTGCATGATATACACAATTCAGGCCAAAGGCTGAGAGAGCTGGATTTCAGTTGCCTAGATTCTTTCCCCATCCCACACTGCTTATTTGTAAAATGAGAAGCCTGCCCTGCTCAGCTTATAGGCCATAGTGAAGATGAAATGGGAGGATGTGTGAAAGCATTTTGCACCCTCTAACTTGTTCTGCCACCTTAAGGTGTTAACGGCAAGAAAGTGTTAAAGGTGAATAAAGTCATTATCTTATTCCATGCAAGAAGGTTTTTTGAAGGATGACTAAGGCTGAACGTCACAAACATGAATTTTTGCCCCTTGTAGGTGGCTTTGTAAATCCCAAACAAAATAACAAACTAGGGAAATAAGACTGTTGAGGAACCTCTAGAGGAAGTCCTGTACCAAAACATCCTCATTTAGTTTTTTATATTAAGGAGTAAAAAGGATTGAAAAAGGTGCAGATGAGAAGTGGATGGGAAGTCCCTGACAGATATGCTCAGAAATCGCCCAGAGCTCCAGGGCTTTTTGTTCTAGTACACTGGATCTTAGAAGAAAGCATTAAAGTGATATTTTATTTCTTTTTTTGCTGACGAAGAAAAGAACTCAATAGTGCTTTATCTGTTTTCTCCCACTACTTGCCTGTGATGGGCTTTGGTTTTTACTAAAAGCCTAAAAAATATATTCCATTTGGTTCTGACTTCCAAGTCCAAATGAGACTTAAAAATGAAGTTTATAAAAATCAAGACTTATTTAAATATATAGCAGATTGATATAAATGGGCCAAGAAATAAAAGAGCAGAAGTAGTAATAAAGCCATTTCTAAGAGGCCATGGTATTTCATAAAATTGGTAGTTAAAGCAATAAAGCAACAATTTTTCTGAATTGCCTGTACTATTTTCCAGACTAGTTTGTGATCTAAGGTCGTCTTTAATTTTAGGAAACACAAATACTAAAATAATAGGAAAATGTCAGTGCTGGAATTCAGTGTTTGTGATTAATTTGTGATTAGATTGGTCTTCAGTTCAATCTAGCAACAAGCACATCTTCCACCCCCACTTGTTCTCTACCGAAGGATTGAGAGTTTCATTTCTACAATTTCCCTTCTGCCTACAGGCTGTAATTGGTGGGGTTTGGTTACTCTTGTGATTTCCTTTTTGAGTTTACAGCTGTCTCTCTAGCTCTCATTTCCAATTTATAGCTTATTGCTTACTCCTTAGTACTTTTGAAGACCCTTCTTGTGATACCCCATTTTGGAATCAGCCCCTGCTAGCAGCCAGATAAGGCCGACCCCACTATCCTCTGTTTCTTTCCCCCCAGAAAAAGTGCTTTCACATAGTTTACTTCCAGTCAACATAAGCAAAAGAAAACAAAACAAAATGTATTCTCAAAAGTGTAAGGTTAGAAAAGTCAGAATTATCCAATTTGAGGTGTGAAATAAGACATGAATGACATCCACAAAATGAAAAAAAAAAAAAACACAAAGTGAAACAAAACCCACAAAATGGTCTAAGAAAGCTAAACGCTGGAATAGGTTAGAAATTGACTTCATGCTAATCAATGTCTACCTACAGAACCATTAGCTAAGTCTGAATCTGCCAAGTGGGAAGAATGAATAATTGAGGAAAGGACAACTAGATTTTTTAAAAAAATTGTGTAGATTTTAGAAAGAATTTTATTGCTATTAGATTGCCAAAGACATCTGCCAAAGACAAAGATAAATGCAAAATGATAAAATTTCTAAAATTAACAAGGCTTTATTCAAGATTTCATAATGATACCAACTTTCTCAACTCCAGGTTTTTAAACTCAGACCACTTTCATTTATAGTTTCATCAAGATTCATGGGCCTTTTATTTTTGAACACTTTATACCTGTATTGTAATATAATTGAAACTAAATTAGTTCCTTGCTTTTGAAGATTGGGGGAAAAATCTTCTAGGAAAATTTGCTGTTTGCCTAAACCATGAAGAATTAAGTTTAATAGAGACTGCAGTTTATTACTTCTGTTTAATTTTTGTTTTAATAATTATAGTATTTGAAAAACAAGTATGCTAAAATTATCAGACATAAAGATATGATTTAGCTTTGCAAATAGATAAAATCATATTGGAATAGACCCAAGAAGAAAACATTTTAAAATGACAACCCATTTGTACTATGATATTGGGGATTACACTGACAGAATTAATAATAAAATTTTGTTTTTAAATCATATTTTTGGAGAGCTTCACTGTTGTTCATTTAATTTAAGATTATAGTTTCAGCATAGAAGTCAACGAAGTATTTCTAATGACTATGAAATATTGGCCAGTAAGTAAACTTGAATGATACGTATTATATTTAAAAATATAAATCTTGATTATGATACAACTCTATTGGGGTTTAAAGGTTTCCTATTACCTTTAGGATAAAAATCCAGTCCTCACCACTGTATTTAAAATCTTTTATGAATTCCCACCAATCTTCATTCCATCTTCATTTCTAGGCTCCTGGCATGCTCCCATGTGGCTGGGATTGACATATGCAGTTTCCACTGTCTAATGGCTGATTCTGATTCTAACTTAAATACTCAGCTGTAGCACCATACTGTTCAGGAAAGATGCCCTCACTTTCCTCCCTTGCTCTTTACTCCCGTGCTGGGTAAAGCTCATGGTCTCTGCCACCAGCACATTCTTCCTACTTATCGCATTGTAGATGTCTCACTTTTCTGATTCTTCTAACAGTACTGTGAGCTCTTTGAGGCCAAGTCATACGCCTTGTTTGCTTTTATATCTATTCTTAACAGAGAACTTGGGAGATGATAGAAAGCAGGGACCAGAGGGAGGATTTCCAAAATTTGAGGTCTTTGTGTTGTAGCAGTTCCAGGTAATGACAAGATGTGACCACCTTTCCAGTCAAATGAAGTTGAGGAGTCTGAGGAACTATGGAGGCAATACTGAGAAGAAACACAAGACAGACTCGTGGTAGTTACGTGTTGTCCATAAAATGTTTAGGCACAAGGCAAGATGACATTTTCCTAGATGTCACTAGGCCCTGGAACTAGTTTGGCTAATGAAGTGTTGAGTGGAAGAGATTGCTGGTTGAAGACTTTCCCTACTATTAAAGAGTGCCTGAGAGGGGCAGGAATGGAGATCACATGAGGAGGCTATGGCACACAAGTAGTCAAAAATTGTTAGATGTGGCACAGAATTTGGAGAGAGAACTGAAAAGATCTACTGATGGATTAAGTGCAAGTATAAAGTCAACATTCAAGAAAGCTACTCCATCTGTCCAGGTCCCTGAGTGCAGTGGGCAGAGCCGTCACCCAGCACCTTACCCAGTCAACCTGTATTAAGCAGGTAGTGAACATAAAAAATAAACCTAGGTTATTTTAAGCCACTAAGTTTTATGAGATTTTTGTTTCTACTTCATACCCTTGCATAAGCTAGCATAACTTGACTGTTAGAAGATGAGACTAAGAAACATAAATGCCACATGTTCCATTGTGTTGATTTCACCAACTCCCGGTTATCTAACTGATAGTTACTCTGGAATAGACTATACGATAGTGAGCAAAACACTGATTCCTTGAGGAAAATGGCAGTGATGTGGGGTTCTGCAGCTTATACCTAAAGTATAGGAAAGGTTGGGATCAGTAAATAGCATGAATTTTTAATAAGAAGCACTTTATTGAGTGATAATGCCAGCTTTCCTTGATGATGGTTTGAAGATGAGAGTATGAAGCCAGAAATATATGGCCTCTTCCTAGCTTTTTATGGGAAGGTAGAGAAGTAAATAAGGTTTGAAGGGGTATTATGTTGTCACAGGGGAGAATATACAAAGAAATTATTGAAACATTTAGGACAACTTAACCTTACCCTTTCGCTAGAGCTAATATTGATAGTAGCTATCCAAAGAGGCAAGAATACTCCAAATTTTTGTATCCTATTTAAAGGCTTTATTTTACTTTCACAGAGCATACAGGAAATATTTCCTAATAATTATTGGTATTTTTAAAACTATGCTCACATGCATGTTTTTAATGCCTTAAAGCCTTTTGACATAAAGGTCAGATTATGGCTGATTTGGGGTATCCCCAGATGGAAAACATTTTTTTTTCCTATCGCAAAACACATTCTGCTTCCTGCCCGAATTCATGCCCATAAAACATTCTGTACTGTTGCTTTCATTTTCCCCAACGCTGCTTAGATTTCTTCATGCATATTTGTATTTTTAGATCAGATAAAATGAATAGAAGTTTCTTTCCCTGAAAAATATGTAGCGTGATTCAAAGAAAATGTTAATTAAATGAAATACTTAAAGTCTTGTGAAATATTGATATGTAGCAACTAGTTTTGTCTCTGTACTCAGTTGCTTTTTCTTTGTGGGTCTGCAGCACCGTTCTTAAGGAATTATGTAGCTATGCAAGCACAGGTATTGAGAGCATTTTTAAACAGAAGAGAAGGGGGATGGAGAAGGGATTTAAATGCACTAAACACCACCTCTTTCAAAATATGCCTAATTAAGAGGTAATACTCAGGGACTTATCATATCTTTACTGAGTTAAATTCATGTTTAAGAAAAACCACCTCCATAAAGAAATACTTTCCTTCCACACAAATCAAATACTAGGTATCAAAACTAAGGGGACTCTTCCTGTGTTGTAAACTTCGGTGTCAGAAACATGGGCTGTCTTTCCTGACAACAGTTTCATACCTTCTCTGCTCCCACGCTGCCTGACAAGCAGGTCACAGAGAAAAATTGTAAACCACATTCCTTTGCCTAAAAAGGGAGTTCAAAAAAACATGCACTTTAGCTTCACTCTGGGTCAGATGACTGAGGCAGTGATTTGTTTGTGTACAGATGAGCTAGTGCAAAGGGTTGGGAAAATACTCAGGTGTAGAGTTTCTAAATGGGGACGATGTCTTTCAAAGACAGCTTCTATTGCCTATCAGCTATACCTGGGAGAGTCACAGGGCAAGGTGAGTGTGCTAGAAACAATGAAGTCTTCTTAGTGAAAACTGCTGCATATTGAGAGAGATCTGTGGGTGTGATATAACAGCCATGAATATCACTTTTATAGTTTATGTTTTTAAAAGCAGGTTTCAGATCAGTTTTAATGCAACTGGGAAGGATTTGAACTTATTTTTTTTAAGACAAATTACTTGGATTTTATTCCTATTAGAAAGCCTAAGACTATATACAATAAGCAGCCACACTAGATTGGAAATAAAATTTCAATAAAATTAAGAAACTAGTTGTTGCATTCTTGATGCACAGAAATGTACATTAAAAAATGACTGCTTTGTTTGGTGAATTTGCTAAATAATACAATATCTACATCCATGATTACTCCAGAGGTTAAATTAAGAACATTCCTCATTTGTTGGTTTGTCTCTAAGGAAAATACAGGAAAACAAATGCTAATCAAAAGATTAATGGACTTCTCAATGTATAATACAGTATCCGCCCTTTCAAACCTTCAGAAAACAAAATGAGAATAAAATAAAAGTAAAAGTGTTGTCTAGGGGTGCCTGGGTGGCCCAGTCATTTGTTAAGCGTCTGCCTTCGGCTCAGTTCATAATCCTGGAGTCCCTGGATCGAGCCCCACATTGGGCTTCCTGCTCCGCGGGAAGCCTGCTTCTCCTTCTCTCACTCCCGCTGCTTCTGTTCCCTCTCTAGCTGTGTTTCTCTTTGTCAACTGATTAAAATCTTAAAAAAAATAAAAGTGTTGTCTAACATATTCTTAGTAATTATTGTACTGTTTTCATGTCCTTGTCAGTATGAATTTGACTAAGTCTGTGACTCTTTTCTGAATATTCCTATAGCTATTCAGATAGAAACATCATACATAAAAATGTTCTTTATTCCAAAATAGGTGAAACTCCCAGTGCTAAAAGATTTACGTATCTCTGAAGGTTTCTTATCACTCAGCAACAAAACTCTGATGGTTCCGTGTCTGAAAGGGTTGTCTGAGATCACTCATCAAATAAATCAAATAGTAGGCTGGCTAAAAGAGTGGAAGCCTATAGTAACCTTATGTCTTTGCTTTCAGACATCAAAATCTTTAGATAGAGATGTTAACAATTACTTGGCTTATCCAATCCCCAATATCAAGTTGCTGCTTGGTTCTGAGAAAGTGTGACCGACTAGGCAATGACTATATCTAGTGTAAACATTTTAAGCCACAATTTCCCAAACCTTGATATGTTGAAAGAAAGGCAGTGGTGAGAAGGCTGGAAATGTACTGAGTTTCATCTCTAAATACCTTGAAGGATCTTACTGAAACACAGAAAATCCACTTCAGTAGGGTGGCTTAAAATATTCTATAAACATTTACTCAATGATGATAAGATCACATTTTCTTTAACTTCCTGGTTAACATTTGGCCAAAAGTAGTATTTCAAATTACTATGGTAAAAAATGAGTCTTTAAAAAGCTAGAAATCAGATGCTATAGGATCATATTGTCCCTGTAGCTGCTTAAATATATGTTAAATTAAAAGGAAATGAGATTAAAAATCAAGTTTCTCAGTTGCACTTGCTCCATTTCAAGAAATCAATAGCAACACGTGGCTAATGATGACCTGTACTGCACAGGATAGATACAGAATATTTCCACCAACACAGAAAGTTCTACTGGTCGATGCTGCTCTTAAAAAGATGTAACTAAGATATGGCATATGATTGTATTCATGAATCAGTTTTCCCTGCTTCATATTTTTGTTTTAGAGCCTTCTAAAATAAGAGATGGCATCCCTGCCATTTCATCCTCCCATGAGCTGGAGACAGTATCTTATCACGATACATACATGTGTGATTTGACTATGTGTGTACTTTTGATGTATGTCCCTTGATGAATTAATAAACACAATAGAGATTTTTTTTTTAAGATTTTATTTACTTATTCATGAGAGACACACAGAGAGAGAGACAGAGGCAGAGGGTGAAGCAGTGTCCCCACTGAGTAAGAAGCCTGATGCGGGCCTCCATCCCAGGACCCTGGATCATGACCTGAGCCGATGGCAGACGCTTCACCCACTGAGCCAGCGAGGTGCCTCAACACAATAGAAGTTCTTAATTCACAAAGCCTTGTTTTCTTAACTGTATCCCAAGTGCTCAAACCATAGGTATCTTCTAATTTAGTCTCTAAATATCCTGATGACAAGCACAGTATCACTGTGGCATCAAGCTCAACAGGTTAGAACTAGCGATAGAGTGAATGTGGTTTTAATGAATATGCTTTGTTCCTCTGTCCAAGGCTCTGGCTACCGACTTGCAGTTATATTTATAATTTGGGTTAGCCTGCCTACCTCATACACCAAGAATAATTATTGTGCCTGGAGTTCAGCACCAATATATACACACTGCTTAGTATAGATCCTTAATGTTTAAGGACATAATAAAGGAAAAAAAAATGTTTCCTTTTCATAGGGGCCTAATTCTTCCATATATAAACTTAGCCATGTGAGTTTAAACTGAGATAATATGGGAGCCTTGAGAAGTATATTATTTGTAATAGAACAGGCTTGATTTTTGGAGGCTAAAACCTTTCTACAGAAGAATTATCTTCCCAACTGACATCAACAGGCTTTTCATTACTAGCAGTTTGAGGAGGGAGATTAAAGCAAAATGAAGGCATCTAGAGATTTAATTCTGTGTTCACATCTAGAAGCAGTGATAAGTTGGGGATCTGCCATTACCTTGATATTTTAGAGATAAATCGGTATCTGAATAAATAGAAGCCTTTGGTTTCTGCAGCTGTCGCTAACGTATCACACCCTAATTGCAAAATACTTACTTTAAACACTAGAAAACACACTGAGGAAACTAACCTCAGCTGGTGAAAAGGAGATTTTCAATTGCTAACTTTTCTAAATTAATTCAGTGTGAGAGATACTAAGGATGTCATTTTATCCTTTCCACTCTTCACTTTATATTTTTTGTGAGGAAGAAAGAAACTACCTCTGTGGTTTCTCTGCGGGTAAGAACTGTTTTATTTTGCTCTGTACCCTAGTACTCAGATATTACTTGGCACATGGTAAGGCACTTAGGAAATATTTGAGTAAAAGAAGGAATAGTTTTTCGCTGAGAAAAGAAAAAAGTCATTTTTAAACAATATTGACGGGTATATATTTATAGTGATAATGTTTCTTTACTAAAAAATATATATATTTATATATTGCTTTCTTACATTTGAGAAAACAGTGTGTATCATTGTCCTTCCTACACTCTCTTCCTCCCTCTCTCTCTAATCCTTTCTCTCCTTCTTCTATTATCAATGGGAGTTTTAGATAATCAATCACATTCCCGATCAGGAAAGTCTGCACCACAAAAATATCTTCCTCAAGTGTTAGTTACCTAAAAATATGACGACATTAAGAGATTAAAATAAAACTAGATATTGAGTTATTTTATTTATTTATTTATTTATTTATTTATTTATTTTTAAAGATTTTATTTATTTGACAGAAAGAAACACAGCCAGAGGGGGAACACAAGCAGGGGGAGTGAGAGAGGGAGAAGCAGGCTGCCTGCCGAGCGGGAGCCCGATGTGGGACTCGATCCCGGGTCTCCGGAATCATGACCTGAGCCAAAGGCAGTCGTTTAACCCACTGAGCCACCCAGGCACCCCGATATTGAGTTTTTTAATTGAATTTTTAATTCAGTGATATCACCCATTTCTCTGGCACATTCATTCATTCCACCAAGTTTTACCAACACCATCTATCTGGTAATAATGGGGACAAAGAAATGAATTAACTAAAGTTCCCATCATCATGGAAATTAGATGACTGTGAGGAAATCTTTTTAAATACTTTTGAATAGTTTAGGACTGCACATACTCTCTTCTAAAAATCAGTGAGTTCATTTACCCATTTAGTACAACTCATTCCCCCTACCTCACCACCATTCCCTTAAGTGATGAGAGAACAGAACTGAAGGGACAAATTTTGCAGAACTGAGCATTGATACTGTGGAATCTGGGCTTTGGAGGGCCCCACCACACATGGTCAACTGGAATGTGGGCAAGCAGGGAGGAGCCAGTGAGCTCAAAAGTCTGCTCAGAAAGGGCCTAGGTAGGAGTGAGCATCAAACTCAAGGCTAGTCTTCTGACCACATGCCACCCCTTGTAATTCTTCAAAAAGGGTAGTCCAAGCTTTAGTTTGACACTTTTCCTACTCTTTTTCTTTCTCAGAGAAATCTGTTTTCAGAAAATGATATCTAAATGATAATGTGTCATTGTGTTGATGAGTAGGGTTACGATGCTTGAGATGTACAGATGCAAGCAAGAAAGGCAGAAAGGCAGTTAGATGGCAGATCAAAGGCATTTCTTGACCAGAAGGTGGAAAATAGCAGTTAGGAGTTTTAGCAAATGCACTTAAGAATTTAGAGGCTCTTCTCAAGCATTTATTAGAAGCTAATTCAAACCCTTAGGGTTATGGAAGACTTTGTGAAAAGCACCTCTTAACTGACCAACTGTCAATTAGCAAAGGAGAAAATGCCTCAAGTACTCCATTATGATGATGATCAAATAAACGGGCTTTGATTACTATAATAATGGTAGAATAATTTATACAAAATCTCTGGTTTTAGATATGAAAAGAATACATAACTGGTGATCATCTGTAAAATCTACTGTGGAAAACTACAAGTATAATTGCCCAGTGATGCCCATTTATTTTTTCTTTCTCAAACTTTTCAGGTGATCTAAGATAATGAGAAATAATAATCATTAAGGTTTGATCATGCTAATCTAATTTTCTGGATGGCTTATTAACCTTCCAAGGATGTCTTTATTCTACTTCTCAATCATTAGATCAGGCAATAATTAGGTCAATAATGAGGAATGCCAATTATATAATGATATGTGATAAGATATAGAAAGGTATCCTGGATATTTAGGCTTATATTTCAAGTTTGGTTACCTTCATGTACACACACACACACACACACACACACACACACACATACATATATATTTAAAGATTTTATTTATTTATTTGATATAGAGAGCACATAAGCAGGGAGAGTGGCAGGCAGGCAGAGGGAGAGGGAGAAGTAGGCTTCTTGCTGAATGTGATGCAGGGCTAGATCCCAGGACCCTGAAATCATGACCTGAGCTGAAAGCTGACACTTAACTGATTCATCCAGGCTCCCCAACAAAACATATATTTTAAAATATAATTCAAGTATCTTCCCTAAACTGAATCTGGTCCCATGGTGTGAGCTCGAGAAAATACAGTAGCAAGTGAAGAACCTATTAAACAGCTACACAAAAATTTCTCTCACCTTAATTTTACCGAACTAAAGTCCTTTAGGAACAGCAATAAGTTCCAAATGTGACTAAATGTAAACACTCTTAAAATAATGATTATTCCACAAAGATTGTTGATTTTAGAAAGACAATTGAATTATTGAGGAATGATGAGTGCTGGTATCATGCGTTCTAAACTCAACTTCAGGTAAACTCTACACTGTCATATGCCTTTGTGCAGTCACTGAAACTCTGAGTCCTTGTTCTGTCATCTGCAAAATGGGGATGACGACAACTACTGCAAGGATGTACAAGATTGGATGCACCATACATACAGACCTTGATCTATAGTAAGACTTCCAATAAATGGTAGAAATTATTATCCTTTACCCTTCTGAATGGGGAGCTATTTCTTTACTTAATTCATTTATTGAATCTGGATAGAGATATTTATATTTAAACCAAGTCTCTTGTGTTTCCTTTCATCCGAACTAATTCCAGTTGTTGGATTTGGATAATAATGAAGAATAAGAATTCTTAAAGACACCATTTTACCATAGGTATTAAAGGTATACTGCAATAGCGCTTTTGATGTGAATCAGAAAAATCTGCCATTTATCCCTGCTGATACTCTATATATGTATTACAAATTATTTGTGGTGACTTCAGGCATAGGGCCCTCATTACGTCTCAGTGTTTCAGCTGAATCTCATTTCATAAAAACTGACAATTACAATTATATTCTATGTAATATCAGCTTATAAATAAAAAATGAATCCAAACTTGACAACAAAGTGCACCCTATAATTTATTACATAAGTTTTGGTCTAAAAGTGGAAAGATATAAACACTGCTCAAACTCAAGAGTTAGCAGGTAGGATCATCCAGTAATTGAATCCATACTTCTTTGTATTCTATTTCTACGTGTGTGTGTGTGTGTGAATTACTGGTGTTCCTTAAATCCATTCTGCTTTTATTATACAACATAGTAGCTAAGGAGGTTCTCATCTCGGATCTCATTTTAAGGAAGAACTTGGCAGTTAGATAGAACATATGCAGTCAGTTGGGAATCTCCAGGTGGTAGTAACTTCATGATACACCTCAGATTTTAAGCCCAGGCCACTTTCTTCTTGTGCAGCCAAAGAGCAAGTATAGTGGGGGCACTAGGGTCTGGCAATTCCTGCCCAACATAGGACTCGCCTAATGGGTAATATTTGTGCTGGATACAAACATAGTTTAGACCTAATTTTTGCCAGATTTGCACCTTGGTCTGAGGTTTGCCCTGCCCAATCCCGCTTCCCTTCTTCTTTCCTTTCATAGGTATAAGATCTACATCAGTTTGAGGACGTACCCAGCCCAGTTGTGCTTCCTCTACATTTTATCTTTCACTTCTCCAAAAACTTTTTGCATTCCTAAATTCATCTTGGTGTCTACTTCCCAGAGGATCAAACTGCATATGGTATGAGAGCTTTAGCACGATATGTAGAAATCTACATAGTGACTTCATTTGCCAGCCCATCTTATGCCTAGATATGGCCATATGGCTAAATTCTTGGCAATGGAATATGGCTGAAAGTGATGTGCAGAACTACTGCTTTAATTTCTTAAGAGGAAATTGCTTGCCTTCTGCTTCTGTTGTTTTCCTTTTCCTTGAAGTTGGTACATGGCTGTGACATTGATCAAGCTTCTAATAGGCAGGGCAATTCCTTAAAGAAGGGGTTAGCAAACTGCAGCCCATAGGCAAAAGCTGACCTGAAGACTACTTTGTACAGACTGTAAGCTAAAAATGGTTTTCATATTTTTAAAACATTGCTAAAATAATAAAAAGCAGAATATGTGACAGAAACTATCTACAGGGGCGCCTGGGTGGTTCAGTTGCTTAAGCAACTGCTTTCAGCTCAGGTCATGATCCTGGAGACCCAGGATCAAGCCCCACATCAGGCTTCCTATTCAGCGGGAAGCCTGCTTCTCCCTCTTTCAGTCCCTCTGCTTGTGTTCCCTCTCTAGCTGTGTTTCTCTCTGTCAAATAAATAAATAAAATCTTAAAAAAAGAAAAAAGAAACTATCTATGGCCCACCACCCTAAAATAGTTACTATCTGACCCTTTATGGAAAAAGATTGCTGACCCCTGATTTAGAGGACTGCAGATCAGCAAGTTAGAAAAAACATGGGTCTCTGAATGACCACGTGGAGCAAAGCTGTCCCTGCAGGCCTGGACTGTAATATGAGAGCAAAATAAACTTCTTTGTCTCCTGAAGCACTGTCTGTTGTGTCTTGCTTTTATGGCAATAGGTGCTAGCTAATATATATACAAATAAATAAAAAGTTAAAGATTAAAATGATTTTTCCTTTCCTCCCTAATTTTTATATAACTGAGTGATTTCTTCCTCTAAACTTCGACCAGTTTTTATAAAAATTAATTCTTCAGGGGCCTCTGGATGGCTCAGTCATTAAGCATCTGCCTTCAGCTCAGATCACGATCCCAGAGTCCCAGGTTGGAGCCCTGCATCGGACTCCCTGCTCAACGGGAGTACTCCTCTCTCACTCCCCCTGCTTGTGTTCCCTCTCTAGCTGTGTTTCTCTCTGTCAAATAAATAAATAAAATATTTTTTAAAAAATTAATTCTTCAGTTGTTTATTAGTTTTTAAAAACCTAAAACATTTTTAATGCTTGTTACTCATATATATATATATATATATATTACACAAATACCACCTAGGAAGAGAGAAAAATATGTAAACTTGAGATATCATAATAAATATAAAGTCTATTTTAATTCCCTCTAATTCTAAAGATCTTACCATTATTTCTAGAACTAGCTTCTACCTTACAAAAAACATGGTGATGGTAGTGATATCATTGTGGTTGGGGAACAAAGATAATTTTACAAATGGCTAACAATGACTGCATATGATAGAGGGTAATTTATTATAATCATAGGGTCTGTTAACTCACATCAATTAGACTATATTATGACAAAATCATTTACCACAGTATAGGCTTTCTACAGTTAGTCATTCAGGAACTTATGCAGGTTACATTTTTTTGTATGCTTTTGTGAACCTTGATTGAGGTATAGAAAGTAACTCATTTGGTATTTCTAGATACACAGCAACTACAAATTTTATATGTATCAATTTAAAAGACCAGTTTTGCTGCATGTTGATTTTTTTTCTGATAGCAATAAAGAACTGAACTGTATAATCTCTTTGCCAAGCCCTAAACATGTCCTCATTTAAGCTACTGTTTTATGTAGCAGGAAGCTTATTGGTATGCCAAATTTTTATCTGCTTCTCATTCCACAAAATGCTTTGCAAAAATATTTAATCAAATAGGTGTTATATTTACAAACAAATCTTTAAAAAAAGATGAAAACCTCTATCTTTTATAATTTTACTTGTGCTACCTAAATAAAATATTTTAAAAAAAAAATCAACATTGCCATGGTATTTAGAAAAATGATAAAGGAATGCTGTGAGAACAAATTTTGTTTTGAAAGATGATGAAGAATGCAAAAAGAGCTTTTTGTGATTGGTATTTTCAGATGCAACACTAGGAGCTAATTCAGAACATTTTAAGTACTGGAACAGTAAAGTGGAACTCTGTTCTTCTAGCAGCCTCCTGGTGCATAGCTTATTGGTTTACCACAAATCTTCAGAAAATGCAGTATACTTCATAATTTAGTCTTGCAGCTTTTTCTGAAAAATGTCTTTGCAAAGGACCTTGTCTATTCTAATACCAAGCCTATAAATGCAGAGCATAAAAATATGTTTTGCTCCTAAGTAGTCTGAGGTTTTGTTTAATTAGCAAATTTCACTATAAAGAGGCACAAGATGGAAGTCATTTCTTTCTAGTCTTATTAATTTTAATTTAATAAAGATAAAACAACCAGCCTGATGATATGACAATTTATTAAATTCATATACCTGATATTAAATTTCTACTGAATTAAGTGCAATAAAATATCAAGCTTTCTTTCCCAAAGAATCAGGAAATCATAACTATTGCCAAAAAATGTCAAGGGGGAGGGAAATAATACAAAACTGATCTCAGTGACAAAAAAGTCTCAGTACTTTTGAATTAATTCAGTAATTACTCTGTTTGCCTACCATGGGCATGTTGTATAGAGAAAATATAATGGAGTAAATGTTAGAGATTTGTGTGGTTTGTAAAACCATACTTTTTAATGCATAAAACTCAGTGATGAGACCCATATTTTATTAACCCATTTTACTTGTTTTTGAAGTCATTCTTTTTTTCCTTTCCTTTTTTCCCCACCCTTAATGCTGAGATGAACACTCATAAACACATCATTGTTTTGTCTTGTGTTGAAACATGTGTGTAGGAGTGGAGTTTTTTTAATCAAAGAATTTGAAAATCTTCTATTTATTGACTTTTATGTGCATACCCATAGCAATCAGTTCTTGTCAAGTCCGGTGCTCCTTCCTTCTAAGACCCTATGTGGCTGAGAGTTCTAGAGCATTGTGCTCCAAACAGCCACTGCAGCTTATAGGTAAAGTCAAGTTAGCATGCTGAATGTTACCTATCTGCCATCTTTCTCCTATGATTTCCTAAAACAATCATCCAAATTTCAATGTCACTGAAACCAAATGAACTTAGCAACATCATTGAAACTTTGTTAACATTTTATCCCTTTATATAATTTTTAAATTTTATAACACCTTTTAAAGACGATTTTACTTATTTATTTGACAGAGAGAAACACAGATAGAGAGGGAAGACAAGCAGGGGGAGTGAGAGAGGGAGAAGCAGGCTTCCTGCTGAGCAGGGAACCCAATGTAGGCTGGTATTTATTTTGTTGCATGTCCCCAAAATGTTATCCCTAAAAACAAATTTTCATCACTCTGAGTAACATGATTTAGTTTTAACCATAGAATATGTTTTTAATTAAATAAATTATTTAAAATTAAATAAAATTAAATAGAAAATAGAAAATAAAAAATAAAATAAAAATTAAATAAAAATAGAAGACAGTAAAAGATGTCAAAATACTAAACAGAACATTGCATTGTATCAGTTATGTTTCTTGCATTTAGGAAATGTCTATATAGCAAAAGTTTTAGAGTTATAGGAGAAAAGATGTTACTATTTTATTTGAAGACAAACAGTAGGAGGAAAAACTCTCTACCTAACAGTTACTACATGTAGTGTTTATTTATTTTTATTTTTTATTTTTTTAAGAATTTGTTTATTTATTTGACAGAGAGAAACAGCCAAAGAGGGAACACAAGCAGGGGGAGTGAGAGAGGGAGAAGCAGGCTTCCTGCCGAGCAGGGAGCCCGAGGCGAGGCTCCATACCTGGACTCTGGGATCAAGACCTGAGCTGAAGGCAGTCACTTAACCAACTGAATCACCCAGGTGCCCCTATATGTAGTATTTAGACAGCTCATCATCATCTCTCAAGATGGATATCATAGTATTCCTCTACTCAACGCTTACCACCCCCTCCCCTAAACATAAATTAAAAATCCAGTATTGTTTCTTGAATGCCCCATCTGCATTTTCAACTTGTGGACTTTGTTCACTCTTCATTCACATCTTAAATGCCTGTCTCCATTTCTTTCTTAAGGAAAGATTTTATTTTGTATTTGAGAGAGAAAGAGAAAGAGTGAGAGAGAGAGCAGGAGCAGAGGGATGGCAGAGGGAGAGGGAGAAGCAGACTCCCCACTGAGGAAGGAGCCTGATGCAGAACTTATTCTCAGGATCCTGAGATCATGACCTGAGCAGAAGACAGAGGCTTATCTGACTGAGCCACTTCAGAATGTTTAAGATTTATTTTGACTTTCGGTTCAACTCAAGCAATTAGAGAATTAGACTGTATTACAGATGAAGAGAGGGGTAAAGAAAGGAAACTAAATTTTATTTGGGGATTTTTCTATGCCTGATGCTGGTCCCAAGCATTTCAAAAATGCCCTTAATACTATCACCACTAGAACCACTGTACCACTGAATTGCACCTACCTAGAGATAAGCCCTGGAGCAGGTCCTTGGGTACATCTCCTAATTTAGTCCCCAAAGTACTCTACAGAGTAGGCACAATCACGCCTACTTATACATGTGGAATCAGAGCAGTTCAAAGTCCTGCTCAAAGGCACACAGTGGTAGAGATGGGATTTGCAATAGTTCCATTATAATCCTGAAGTCAGGCTCTTACTGTGCCCTTCATTGTCCCTTGGGCCTCTGTTCCAATCTGAAAGGTTCACTTTTTTCTCTAAAACACCTGTTTTACTTGCTGTGTGTGCCATTACTTCCTTGCATCATAGATGTATGCTTGTATCATTAAATGTATACCCTGTTCCATAACCAAATTACAAAATCCTTGAGTGAGGAGGTGATATTTATTACCCAAACAGTGCTAATTCTGATGCCTTACATATAGTGGGTGCTTAATAAGTGATTCATACTGAGGATAATTATTAATCTAAGAATCTGTGTGAAAGAAAATTGAATTTCTTTATATTTAAAAAATAAAAGAAGGGTGGATCCAAAGGAGAATTCTTTCATTGAAAGACAAGAAAAAGACCAAAGTCACATTTTATAATTCCTCCACTTTTATTTTCACCTTTCTTCCTCTTGATTATAATATTAAATACTTAGATGTTGAGTTTTTATTTCTTCTGATAGTAGTTTGTACTAGAGCTGTATATATGGTTACTCCGTTATCATTTAGATTCTCTATTTAAATGGAAAATGAGATTCCACCAAAAAAGAGAATTGATGCTATGTATTTTATGATAGCAGCAAGTATTTAAAAATGTGTAAGTGGGTGTCTAACACAGGTTGATTTTTTTTTTCTATGATTTTATTTATTTGACACAGAGAAACATAGTCAGAGAGGGAACACAAGCAGCGGGAATGAGAGAGGGAGAAGCAGGCTTCCCACCGAGCAGGGAGCCGGATGTGGGGCTTGATCTCCGGCCTCCGGGATCATGACCTGAGCTGAAGGCAGAGGCTTAATCACTGAGCCACCCAGGCACCCCCAGGTTGATTTTTTTTTTTAATTTAGTTTTACATTAACGCTTAATCTGGAGGAGATTCATTAGGTTTTTGCCACTGAACTACAGGCACTTTTTAGTTTCCTTGCTTTACCAACGCTAAAAAATGCAGGTGTAGCTATTCTTAACCTAATATTGCTTGGTTTTCCTTTTAATATTTTAAGCTGAAAACTGGAACAAAAGTCCTTTTAAGATGAACCAGCCTCCAATACAACTAAAGGTTTAACTTCTTTTCTTGTCTCCTTCTCAGAAATGAAATCTGTATTCAGGATGTAACGCTTCTTCTGAAGTGCTTGGAGAATCAGAGAAAATGGCCCATTTTCATTTTAATGAATCATGCTGGAGAATAAATTTACATGATGTTAATACTGAGACCTGGAAGATGGTATGGTATAATGCTCATAATAAAGGATTTAGGAACCATGACAGTTCTAGGGTATGAATTCTGGTAAGCTACTCATGTGTGACTTTGGATAAGTTACTTGAGCTCACAGTTGCTCAGTAAATTGAGATGGAGTGCTAGGGAGAGGCAGCACATCACTGAAAACCAGCTCCATGAGGCCAAAATGAGATAAACAAGGCATCAGGGCTAACTTTCCTTATGCACCCCAGGATTTTGTGCATATAAAACAGCACGATGCAGGCAGGCGTCACTCATTGTGGGTTCTTTAAATGAAACTGATGGCAGCTGAAAGGCTTTACTTATGGAGGTTGAGGAATGTAATCCCATCTTAGTCTATGAAGAGGTAAATTGGGAGGATGCAGACTTGGAAACAGTATGTTTGGCTTCATCTCTCTCTCTGCTGTGGAATCTCCAGCAGTATATATCTAATAATCATTTTGAGGAGAAATATGAAGGAGAAATCCATACCTATGGAGAAATAGATGAACTCATAGAAGCAGGGGAAAAAAAAAAACCCACCCAGGATATTATTTCAAGACTCAGTAAACTAGTTGGATCAGAAAAGTCAAGTGTGCAAAGGTACAAAGTTATTAAGAGAAACTGTACCTATTGAGGTACAAAGGTGCAAATCTATTAAGAGAAATTTTTACCATTTACTTCCCAGCATTGTCCATCATGCAATTAGCACTCCAGGCAGCTCTGCATTTTGAAGGATTTACTCACATTCACAGGAGCCATTTCCCAAATGTGAAACAGAAAATGGCTACTGTGGGCTTTAGTAGGTTGCTTTATCTCTTCTATGTGTCAGTTCCCTCACTAGGAAAAGGGACCCTTTCAAATTCCACAGGCCATTGTAAACATTAAAGGTCTTAACATACAAAAAATGAAATGTTTGCAATGTTTGCAACTTTTGCCAATATAAATCATCAGCACTATCAGAAAAGAAAAGGAAATACTTAATAAGTATTTGGTTGTTGGATTCATTGACATCCTCTCCACACTAAGAACATTGAAGCTTTTGTACATTCAAGTATCTGTGGGCTTGTTTTTGCCTCCATAATTGTTATGCAATATTAGTGAGCTGCCATAAAAACTGCATAAAAGTACACTTCAAGTATTTTTCCCCCTTCAAAAATCATACATGAGCAAAGGTAATTTCTATTATCCTATAATTTATCCTTTTTTTATTTTAATAAGCTCTGACAAGGTTTTGCTTGAGTAAAAGTTTATGTAGACTATTTCAAATCATGGATTATGGAAACTGCTTGCAATCTGGTTGCCCATGAAATATTCCTACTACAATTCTTTTTTTAGTAGTGCATGTTCTGTAGTATGTGCCACCCTGGTAACACTCCAAAAAAAAGGAGAAGGGCTGTTAGCTGATGAGATAAAATGTTCATAGTAAGGATCAAACTTTATGGTCCTTCTATATCATGGTGCCAAACTAACAGAGAATTATACAATTTTGCCAAGGGACAAGGAACCTTAAGTTCAAATGTCTTTTTCTTTGTGGAATATGCCACCCATTGTGTTTGGCCTCTATGCAACCTTTGAAGACACTTGCCTTGAAATATTTTTATTTTGTTAACATGTAGTGCTGCAAAAAATATATATTAAAAACCAATTTTCTCTTTTAATATGACATGCATAATAAAAATTAGGCCACATTTGCTAGATTAGACTTGAGAAGGAAAGACTTGGAATGTATATTGTTAAATGTATATCATTAAAAAAATTCACACGATACAAAAAATTCAATCTGGGAGCTCAATGGTATGTATATAACAACTCTGGGCAAGAACACTAGGGGGAAAAAAGCTAGCTCTTTAATCAATTAGGAGGACTTTGCATGTTCAGTGGGAAAAACCAAACAGTAATTCATTCATTTATTTCTTAACCACAACATATTTAAACTCCAGCCATGATAACTCTAAGAAATACCTTGAGAGAAAACAGCCTATAATTCTATTCAATAAAGTGTCAGGGTTCCGGAAGTTGTTAGGTAGAAAGAAGATGATGCCCAGGTTGGAAAGAGGAGAAAAATATGAGGAATAAACACTGGTATCAGGGTATGTGGATTCCACTTTCACAGTGTCCAGCGTCTCAGCACCAGCAGAGTGAAAAGTCACCTTAGGGATAATATTACAGCTGCAAGAACTACCTGAGAGGCTAGGGTTTAGAGACAGCTCATCAAATCTTTGCTTAATAAACTAAGGCATAGTGCCAAATTGGTTAAATGTACCATGTCTGTGCTCACTCAAGCATGTTACCACAGTGAAATTAAAAAAGAAACAGAAAGGGAACTGATCCACTATAACTAGATGCAATGAAAGAGACTACAGATGATATTACAAACTTTTCTATTTAATGCCCAGTAATGTGATGCTGACAAATAATATTTTTGAGGAAGTTCTTTATAACATCCCTGATAGACTCAGATCCCTGTACTATGTCTGATGACTTTCTCTATGAACATCTTTATTAATAAAACTATATTTTTAATTACTTGTTATCTTTCTACATTGCATATTTCAATTGTATGTTTCAATACAAAAGACAAAATAGTAATAATCATATTACCAAAAATAAATTTATTTCTAAAGAACTCAAGCTGGAGGGTGCCTGGGTGGCTCAGTCGTTAAGCATCTGCCTTCCGCTCAGATCATGATCCCGGAGTCCCAGGATCAAACCCTGCATCGGACTCCCTGCTCAGCGGGAAGCCTGCTTCTCCTTCTCTCACTCCCCCTGCTTGTGTTCCCTCTCTGTCAAATCAATAAATAAAATATTTAAAAAAAAAAAAAGGAGATTAAGCTGGGAGGCAATATTTAGTACGATTAGTTCCTGTTCTTCCATTTGATCCAAACTTTGATTTAGAAAAGACGAACTCCTTCCAGGATTGTTCCAATTCTTATAGCTACCTGATTCACTAGGGAACTGTAGTGTTTCAGTGTTGGATTTTTCTGTCTGTAGCTCAACAGTGAGAAAACAGTCTCCGTAGACGGTTCTACAAGGGGACTTCAATTTCTTCCACCACATACAAAACTTCCTATTAGTTGAAAACAAATAAATTTTCTTTAACACATCCAAGGAGGCTGAATTGTGCCCATATTGAAGAAAGGACTGAGTTCATGAAGAGCTATGGACGACTGAAGGAATAATGGAAAAGGAGAGACTCATACTTTTACTAAAACTACTTACAGGGGTCTATCTACCTACCAGCCACAGAAATGAGAGGTTTAATGTATTTTTAGTTGAGAGAATCCTTGCATTTTGCCAGACCACCACTGGCTGCAGAATTTGTAAGGAGAGAGGGCTCTCATCCCACCTGATTGGCAGAAGCATCGAGGGACATTTGGATCGGGAAAGTCAAACCTCCCAACATTACTGGTGGTGTCAGCATCAGCTGTTTTGAATGAAATGATAGACATGCAGAATATAGCACAAAAGTGAATCAATTATCCTGATATTTTCTGAAATATTCATGTACCCTTTGCTGTCTAGGCAAACCCAAGTACTCAGTTTATTTTTATTCATATTTCATGCTTTACTATCTTTCAGTATTTTAACTCATGCTATTCCTTTTGCCAAAAACTGGCTTTCTCTCTTCTCCCATCTCTGAATGCCCAAAGTCTATTACACACATTTCAAATGCCACCTCCAAAATAGCTTTGGGCTTAGGCTTCCATCTATCCTTGTACTCTTTTTCTTGAAGTAGGTCTTCCTCTTCTGAAATGTAGAGACTTAGTTGTTAACTTGGGATGCCAATCATGTTCACCTTGGCTGTGAGGGTTAATTACAGGTATGTGGTTTCATAATTCTCAACAAACTCTTTGAGGATAGGATCTGTGTCTAAATTACATTTGTATCCTTTAAGCCATTTACCATGGTAGGGACTCAATAGATTTTTGTTTAACAAACACGCATATTGAAAATCAAGACAAAAATTACTTTTGGGAATTGAATGAACTAATTGCTGCAATTTGTCTCCAAGTTTAGGATATCTAGACAGAACCTCAGCTCCCTGGACTCCAGCACAGTCTTTAGTAACCTCCTTTCCTTTTTTAAACCTCTCTAGGTTCAGGTAAGGCCTTTCTCCCCACCCCCACTCATCCACTCTTCTCCTGCTTGACCTAGTTACTTTGATAGAAGAACTAGGTCAGCAGTCTGGGGACCAATCATCTCACCTTTTTTCTCCCAAAGGTGAAGAGACTAAATATTAGTCTCTAAGTGGCAAAGAATCCTGCTCTTGAAGTTCGTTGATAACTCTAAAGAGTGTGGGGTCTATGAGAAGAGACTCTTATCTCTCTTTCTGTGCCTTAGCAAGTTAAAACCTTTGGAGACCTCTTTGAAAATTTTGTTGCCTTCCTCCATATCCAGATAGCCCTGAATATTTTCCCAAGAAAGCATCTGTGCTGTGGGTCTACTTCTGGTCCTCACAGCTCCTATCCAAGACTGAGCCTGCAGGCACCTGCTATGTGCCTTGTGCTCCTCTCAGGGTGCATGCCACGCATGGACTGGCTCAAGTTCAACTTCTTTTGCTTCCCAGCTGTGGGAACACTATATAGAACAGTCCTAAGGTTTTGTTTCCTTATCTATAAAATGGGTCTGATGATGCCTACTTTATAGGAGGTTTAAAGAAGAAACAAAACAAGATTAAACAAGGATTAAACATGTAAATCAGTTGGCACAATGCCTAGAACATGGTCACCTTTAAGCTTAAGAAAATGTCTCACCTTTTCCTGTATAACCACATTCTTCTCTTCCACGCATTGATGTCCTTAGGTTGTCTTCCTTTCTCCTTTATCTTAACAAAATCCTATTCATCTACCACTTAACTGTCAGACTGTCTTATATAATTCTACCCTTACTAATATGCTTCTCTCTTCTGTAAGCATGACTTATTTCCTGTAGCATGTAAAATAGAAATAGTATGTTTGATCTCATATTCTTTCATATTGCCTTATATAAACCTGAGTACAGGATCTTTAAGTGCAGGGTTGTGTATGGTCAAGTGTTCTACATGGGCTAAGCCCAATGCTAGCATGTAGACAGTAACTGAAAGACTGCCAACAATTGAAAGAAACGTTGAAGACAAAAATTGTGCTTTCTTTAGTGGAACAACTCTGTGGTTTCCCAAGATTGTTTATTACTGCTCTGGCTTGCTAATTTTAAGCGTGACAAAAATGCACTAGCCCATTCATAAAATTCTCTGGCATCATGACATGTCTTTAATCTTCTGTAGTTAAATATCATCACAGCCAAATGCAATGATATAATAAAAAGCAATCTATTATCATAATAAGTTGCCAGAAGTACAATCAGTCAAAATGGCAGTTCTGACATCTTGCCATCCTCAGGCTCTCCCTCCACAATGTGTGACATAAGATAATTTTCATGTTTTCTATATAAAGGAGAATCAAGGAAATCTGGTAACTGACATAAAAACACCAAGACTAACTTAAAAATGGTAACATCAAATTTGCCTATTACATCCAGGATGCAACTTAGATGTAAGCATTTGTCTATTAATTTATTATAGTGTTATTCAATTCTGAAAATGTCTACTCATCTAGTGCGGGTGACACAGGTAGTTGAACAGGTGAACTAGTGAAAGAAATTGGCCAGGTATGATGGCCCAGGAGTCTCATTAGTTATACATGGATTTTTATAGGATAAGAAAGACTTCACTGCTCTGACAAGAAGTTATTCATCTACATTTTAAAACTAGGAAGACATTACCAAGTTCATGGTTCTATTCCTGTCACTAAGCATGCCACAAACTCTAATGCTCTGTTAATGTCTTGGAATATCACAAGTGGGAGATGGTGAACGCAGCAAGAAAGCAGCATCTGTCTCACACACTCAAGCCACATGCTCTTTTGCCTCCAGTCCTTCGGGTATGTTGTCAACACCCAGCTCCCAAGACCCTTACTTTAAGTAGTATTGCACCTGCTTCAAGGCTTAGGGATTCTCTACAGCTAGCTCATGGCAGTACTTGTGGTAGGTTCCCACGTGTGTAGCTGTTTAATGCTTTAATAGTTGTTTAACGGCTCCTTTCAAACACCTATTCCTGAATGACAAAATTATAAATCCCAGCTAAAGCAAAAGTGACACAGTAGCAGCGTCAGGAAAACCACAGAGATTGTTAGGACAGTGGAGTAGTTACTGACAGTTATACTCGACACCCTCCTCCCTCTGCCCTACCCCCATCTCTACATCCCCATGGCACCTACTAAATTTGTAAATTCGTAAAAGAAAAAAAAGGACAGAGTACTAGCTCTCCAAAAGAGAGAAAATGACTTCCTTTGCTTATCTGCAATCAAGTAAGTTTATGCATACATTTTAAATTAAACTCTTATTTTAATAGCTAAATACAAAGAACAAACATTTGGAAAGTGGACTGTCTCTGTAACATTTGTTGGGAGAGTTTTCCATGCTATGGTTGGTATTCAGGTTTTATTATGTGACTTTATGGGCAATAAGATTAGATTTTTTTTCAAATGCAATTTATTTGAAGGAAAATATTAATTTGGAGGTTATTATCACAGTACTGAATTTCAATGCAAATCTCCAACTCATTAAAAACCATGAAATGAAATGTGCACTTCATGTGCAATATTCAAAAACTGGGAAAAAAAGAGAAAAAGATGGATATAAAATTTCTAAAGTCCAGTGATATCTATGTTCTACTACTCTGTTCTCTTTCCAACAGGTGCGCATTACTCCTTCTTCAGAATGATTTGTTGTTTATGATATTGTGACTATTTTCTCTTAAAAGTTTGGTTTAAAAATACATGGATTTCTTTCTATGTCAGAAGATTAAATATCTGAAGTCTGAGTATTTGCACAGGATTTGGGCCTTCGATTCTGAGCTCTTCCTGTCTTATTAAAGCTCAGTTATAAAAAAATAATATTCCTGGAATGTTGTCCAGTTATTTATTGGAAATAGCAATTCCTGTTGTATTCTGTGTAATGCCGTCTCCTATTTCTGATTGAATCAATGTAAACAAAATAAAATCATGATAAAATTTGACTTTACTACTCAGAAATTCTCTTCAATATCCTTCATTTATTTTCAAGTATGTGGGGTTCTATGCATTTATTTTCTAATATACAATATTTTTTATATTACCATATGGTAATTGACATTTATCAAATGTGTGGTATTTGAAGATATGATATTAATCTGGTTAAAAAGAATTTGAGGACTTTGTAGATGGCCAAGTAAAGAAGGTTCCATGTTTCAGAGAAGGCTTCAGTGTCCCGAAGGACAAACTTTTTATCATTGACTGAGGATCACTGGGAAAGAGGTTTGTACAGAATAGTTAGAATAACAGCCCCCCAAAGAGGTTCACATACTATTATCCTGAACCTGTGAACCTGTTATCTTACAAAGCAAAAGGGTCTTTGCAGATGTGATTAAGGATTTTGAGATGGGAAGATCCTCTTGATCATCCAGGTGGGCCCAATGTAATCACAAGGATGCTTACAAAAGGTACGCGGTGAAACAAGTGAGCAGAAGGCAATGTTGATAATGAGAACCAAATGAAAAGTCAATGTGATACAGGGCCATGAGCCAGGAAAGGTGGGTGGCCTCAGAAGTTGGAAAAGGTAAGAAAACAGATCCTCTGCTAGAGCATCAATAAGATATAAAGCCCTTCTCATACTTTAGCCCTTATAAGATCATTTAGATTTGCAAGGAAAAAAATGTATTGTATTTAAGCCATGAAGTTGGTGATACTTTTGTTATAGCAGAAGTAGAAACCTGACATAAATCCAAAAAAACAAAGTGTTTACCCAGGAAAGCCTCCTTTAATATTTTCTCTAGCTGCCCCTTTCTTGAGCAGATGACACTGCCACTGCTTGTTGAGAGATTTTTCCTTCCCCAGCCTTATTCATGGACTAGGGATCATTTTAAGGCAGGTGCTTTCCCTGTTCTCACGGAGCTCACATTTTACTGGGAAGAAATAGATGCTACATAAGTGGATGAAAAGGTACAGGACACAGTACGTTACAAAAATAAAATCAAAATAAGGAGATGGAGGAGAGCAATGTTTTAGTCCTAGTTACTTATTTTGAAGGGAATATTTGATCTGGCTTAATAACTTTTTTCAAATTCTGTTCCTATGTTATTATCAGTTATCTGTCCATAGAGAAGTACTTATTTGATACTCCTAAGACTTCTGCTTTTTCTTAAACAGCATCTCACTGACTTTTCGGATTTTGGAAGTTTAGGTATACCTCATCTGTAAAAGCTTGCCATAATTCGACATGTAGAAAACAGGGCATCAAATCATTTGAATACAAGTCCCATATCTGAATTACAAGGCCTCCACTGCAACAACATATCAACCTTTGACTCTCTTCCTTAGCAGTGGCAAAGTGAGAACCAGATGAGAAGAGCCTGTGCCAGAATTCTCCAGGTAAAATTTGCCATTTCATAACATGTCGACCTAGGCACAATCAGATCTTATTGGTCACTTATATAGATCAACTGCTGTGACTTCAGAGGAGGAACCCAAGGGAAAGCCTTTGAGATCCTATTTAAACCCCAATAGCTCTAAAGTTAGAAGAAATAAACAAAACAAACAAAAATAAATGAAGAAAAGAATAAGATAAGGAAGGGAAGGGAAGTCCTGGGTTTTCATACATGTTGGGTCTGGTCTTAGAGACACAAGTATTATGCCCAAGACTAGGCTTTTGTTTTGTTTTGTTTTCTAAACCTCTGGATTGTTTTTAGACTCCTGGTGTTAGCAATAGGGCATGGTAATTCTCTATGGTACATTCATGTGTCTTGAACTTTGATCTTCTAAGCAGTTCCTTTTGAATGTACTTACTATTAATTTGGCTTGAACCAAGCTTATCTGCTTTATTTAAATAAGCTTTTCAAAGGAGGAATGTTGATAGACTGTATTCTAGTTGATATTTATGAGGTTTGCTGAGACTAAGAGGGTCAAATAAAGTTGGGGCCCAGGACACAGGTAAAATTTTCATATTATATGAATTCTATTATACTGCTTTTCATGTTATTTTGTTTGCTTTCGTTCTTATTTTAATGTCTAATGAAGCCTCTCCACCCACCTGTGTTCCATTTAATGCAATAAAAGGCTAAGTTCCATAGACAATGACCTAAACACATTTTAAGTGGTATTTGAACAACTACCATTTGAAGTAAAATTCTACCACATGCCCAGAGGGGAAACATTCTTAGTAATTGTGTGTGTGTGTGTGTGTATGTGTGTGTGTGTGTGTGTGTGTGTGTGTGTGTGTGTGTATGGCTGATATGTCCATCTCAATTTTTCTGTTGCGTTTAAGCTCTTTCTGGCCGAAGAGGATGTGTCATTCTGATAGAAAGAAGAAACAAAGGGCACCTGGGTGGCTCAATTGGTTAAGCGACTGCCTTCGGCTCAGGACATGATCCTGGAGACCCAGGATTGAGCCCCACATCGAGCTGCCTGCTCGGTGGGAAGCCTGCTTCTCCCTTTCTCACCCCCCTGCTTGTGTTCCTTCTCTGACTGTGTTTCTCTCTGTCAAATATATAAATAAAAAAATAAAATCTTTAAAAAATCTTTAAAAAAATCTTAAAAAAAAAAGAAGAAACAATATTCAAACTTAAGAAGAGAAGTCTCTTCATAATATATATTAGCATATATGTGATTAGACCTCATGTTCGAACATGTAGTCAGATTTTACTTATAGTCAACTGAAGCTCTTTAAATGTGTCCTATAATTTTAATACATAATTAAGAAAGTATTTGGAAACATATTTCTTCCCCTCCACTAACTGTTAAATTCATCCTTAAGAATTATTACACTTTCTATTTCTGTCTTGACTTGCAAAGGGCACGGTAATCAATAACAACTGTAAAATAATGTGGAACAATTAGTTTTTCTTGCATGCTCATAATTTGTGTTGACATCAGTTGGCATTAGTTGATGCATATATTGGAGGGGGGAAATTAAGGTACCAATAACCAAATTTCATATTCACTTTTGTTAATAACTTTTTTGCTTTAAATAAAGAATTTTTTTTTGATTTGTGTTCCAGCTTCCCACTAGCAGCAGAAATGAATATATGGTGTTTTTGCTTAGAACCCAATGATTTTCCAAACAATGACGCTCTTAGAAAATGAGTCAACATATTCCTTTGAGTTTTACCAGATTAACTGGTATGCCTATTTCAAAACTGAGTCTATGCTGTTTTTCAAATCCTAAAAGCTCATGATGATTTACTTGGTTAAGGCAGTTTTCACGCTTATATTAAGTGTTAGAATTGTTCACAAAAGTTAAATTTTAACATCAGAGCTGAACTTTCCTCAAATGCACACAGTTCCCTATAATGACTAATGTTTTACCAATTTAAATTATCTTCCTCATCACATCTTTCTTGCCTTTGTTATATCCTGGGTAGGTTTGTTATTGTTTTCTTTGTCTCCCTTCATTTTGTGTGTGTGTGTGTGTGTGTGTGTGTGTGTGTGTGTGTGTGTGTGTGTATTTATATACATTATATAAATGTGTATATATAAATATCACATATGTATAATGATAATTTTTATTATTATTTTTCCATGTGGTTCTGATTCATCCATAGCCTGCTTTCATTTTGCTGTAGAAAGGAAAGTCCTCTTGAGCTTCTCTCCTCAGATTTTACAAAGGCGGGAGCTTGGAAGATAGCTTGAATGAGGGGACAGAGCTGAAGACATAAAGAAGTCCATATTTTGAGCCTAACAGTATTTTACAGCTAAAATCCTAGATGCCAGTACAACTGAATACACAGCCTACTATTTAGACTCAGAACCTCTTACTATTTTTGCAACTGAGCCAAAATATTAAATGATCAACTATAACTTTTAAATAACAGCTTAAAGAGGAATATATATAACTCAATTCCTTTTGGCACCATATTTAGTGAAAAATTTTATAAATATAAATGCAGGAAGTAAAAATTAATTCCAATGAAAGACAGAAATGGATAAAAATATAACTTTCCAATTGGATAGATGCTTTTGTCTGGGTGCTCCCATGTATTATCTTCTAAGTATGACATGGTAGAGAATTCTTAAGGAAATCCTTAAGGAAGCTTTGAAATAACAACATTATGAAATTCAGTAAGGAAAAAATGCAGTTATCCTTCTTGCCTTGAAAATAAATTCTAAAAATAAAATCACATGCTTTAAAATGACAAATAAGGTCACAAACTATGCTAATTTTATTTTTAAAAGTGTTCATAGTAATATTAAAATTAAATTGTAGGACAACTCAACAAACTTGACATTTTTTTGAAGAAAAAGAAATATGTGTGTATGTATATATTTATATAAATATATAGAAAATATATATTTCACAAATATATAGAAAACATTCTTTAGGAGCAAAAATAAAGAAACAATAATAACACAAATTCTTATGATATAAAGAATCTTGTCAATACAGAGAATTTTGTCACCACTCATTCACTTTGGTGGCAAAGACCAAAAGACTTTCCATAATGGTACTGGGATAAGTTAATGGCAAAGCTAGATATCACCAGAGTATTTAATTAAGGCTTCTAATTCAAGCTTAGTGCTTCCTGCACTCTGGGAATAAAAGTCTTCTGTAACTTATTTTAAACACAAAATAAATAAATAAACTGTCTAAATATTTAGAAGCCATAACCAACAAATGCAATGCATAAAAGATAAATATGTTTCATAGTTTTTGACATAATCCATACTTTGAGGTTGTTATATTCATAGGCCATATGACTAATATTAAAAACTGCTTTGGATATTTGTCACAGCTTAGTCTTCTGTTCTCACCCTGTAAATTGTAAAGAGGTTATTCATAATGAGAAGAAGGGTTATTATGGTATTGGAGACATTGTTCCAAAGAACACAGAAAACAGAATTTGGATGGATGTTCTACTGCTTTGAAAGAGGAAGCAGTTGACATTACTTAACTTTCTCTTCAGCTTGGGCTGTGACCTGGCCATCCATTAACTGTGAAATCAATGGAATATTAATTAGGGCTTATTCCAAAGGACTGTTGGAATTTTTCACATGAAGAGATTTGCAACTGAATTTGAAAATTTTATACACATAAATGTAGATAAAGCATTAATATAAAACAACAGAAATGGGACTATATTTATTAGATGGGTGATTTTTTTAATGGTTTAAGGAATACTAGTCCAAAGCTTATTCTTTGCCATTTAAAAATTAGATACGCATTCTGCATAGAGAATGTTTCTTGCATGATTGATTTCTTTCAGATTAGTCTTCTGAGTTTATAAACTTAATTTCAGGCTACAAATGTACTCATTATTTTGAAAATTATGAAAAGAAAATATATTTTAAAAGTTGGATGTATCTTTAAGTTTGAGTCTTCTGAAAGTGTTCTAAAAACACAAATATATTTTTGCATCACTTTTACTATTATTTTTTATTTACATATACAATCATAATATTTAATAAGGAATTAAATTATCAGATTTGTGTATAAAATAAATTTTGCAGACAGAATAGTTATAAGCGCATACTGTTTTTTTTTTTAAGATTTTATTTATTTATTTGACAGAGAGAGATTACAAGTAGGCAGAGAGGCAGGCAGAGAGAGAGGAGGAAGCAGGCTCCCCACTGAGCAGAGAGCCCGATGTGGGCCTCCATCCCATGACCCTGAAATCATGACCTGAGCGGAAGGCACTGGCTTTAACCCTCTGAGCCACCCAGGCACCCAGCACATACATTTTTAAACAACTTAAGAAAATCATGTTGACTTCATCTTAGGTATTTATTGAGATGAATTTTTAAAAAGTTGCTTGTACATTTCTCCATGTAAGATGCTGCCTTAATTGTTTACTTACAAGCACACCTAACACACTGTGCACAGAATGCTTTGCAAAGAATTGCAAGTTAAGGGGCGCCTGGGTGGCTCAGAAAGTTGTCTCTGCCTTCAGCTCAGGTCATGATCTCAGGGTCCTGGGATGAGTCCCACATCAAGCTCTCTGCTCAGTGAGGAGCCTGCTTCCCCCTCTTTCTCTGCCTGCCTCTCTATTTGTGATCTCTGTCTCTGTCAAATAAATAAATAAAATCTTAAAAAAAAAAAAGAATTGCAAGTTAAGGACATTTCACAATAGAATTATGTGGATTTAGCTATAATTCCAGTTTATTCATTTCCTAATTCATGTACCATATCATCTTATCTATAGCCAAAGCATATTTTTTAACATCGTTCTTTTTGATCTATGCTAACAGAAATATATTGTTAGCTTGGATAGCAATCATCTGTCAATTTAGACAATAATTCACTCAAACATTTCAAATAGATTTTAAGATACAACAGATACCTTCAGTTGACCTACCATACACTCTTCTCTCTGAGATATAAGCATTTGACTGCTCACTTTAAATATAACCAAAATGGAATAAATTTTCATTGCAATTCTAAGTACTAACTTTTGTTCTTTTGGTGGAGCAGAAGGAGTAAGACAATTACAGGTCATATGTCTCAGCGGTACTTCAGTGTGCTCTTTGCCATTATTAGGATCTTTTATGGTCCTCACATTTCTATATCTAATTGGGTTATGGAAACCTATCTCTGATAAAATATATCCCTATTCAGAGTTCCTTTTAGCCTAAAAAGTGAAGAAGGTGGAAGGCTATGATTATAGGTACATTACACATTATCACCTTTACACTTCATCAAAGTGGTGATAACATTCTCTCTTTAAACAACAGCTTAGAGGAAAAGAAAGATGAAGAAAGGTCACAAGTATTTGTGCCTCAATTAACCAAACACGAGTGAAATATATATAATTCCGTGCTTGTCACTTAATAGCATATCATTTCATTTATAATCCTTTAGGGTGGGAAGTGGCCTCCCAAATAGTAATATCTCACTTGAGTTTAACCACAATAGCTGGGTAAAATAAAACACTAACATATATTCTTTAAAAACAAACTGAAATTTTATCCAGTGAGTAGAATGAAATTTAAGGTCATATTCTACTGAACAAAAACACTCTCAATCCAAACCTCATTTGAATGGACCCTTGATCTCCCTTTGTGAAAAAATACCCTTCTTTTTAAAAATTTTATTAATGTGTAATTTAAAAACTTTTTGGTCAATATAAAATCAGTATTTTCAAAATAGTTAATTTTCTTGCCATTCAGAATTAAAGTAATTTGCTCCAAAAGTGCTAAAGTAACAGTAGGTAAAGTATTAAGAAATCAAGTCTTAAGGAAACTGAGTTTCCCTGTAGATGCTTCCTGATTAGATAGGAGAGTTTTAGAAGCAAGAGTGAACCAATGTTCTACCCTGCTTTCCAATATCATGTATATAGCAGGGCAGCTGAGCTAGAGGCAGAAGCAGTCTGCTGCTCTTCTCTCTGTTGGATGATAAAAGTCAAGTTTGAAAAGTAAGGACAAATTAGTTAAGTTGACAGTTCAGTAATTCCTGAAGATTTTTTCTTATGGGTATATGGCTATCCTCTGATGGCAGCTTAGTAGGATCTCTAAAAGCATTATCTTCTGCCAGCTGATCATCATAATTCATTACATGTATTTGAGTGAGCATTGCAAACTTTTTCTTAGAGTAAGTCCTGAAAAAAACTTTGGTAAAATATTGGTCAGTTTAGTTATTCAAATGGAATTGACATGAATTTTTCAGAGTATTTCAGTAATAGAAATGAGACATGAAATTGTGTTTAGAATTGGTTTTTAAAATCAGGATTTGTATTTTTGAAATTCCCAAGAATGTCAACTTTTAAAAACTACATTAGCACTTGGTTAATATCCTCAAAAGACAGCCAGGTAGCAGTCCCAGGGCATACACATTAGGAATTGAAAAATCAATATGGACCTCCATCCTTTTCTCTTTCTTCCATCTATTCCAGTTGTTTCCACTTCAGACTATGGAACAAATAGATTTTTTTTCCTCACTAGAAATAGGAACTAAAAGAACTTGAGCAATATTCATACTTAAATTGCATTTAGTAGTCTTAGTAGTCAACATGCCTGTTGTATTTGTTTGATTATTGGTTTGCATGTTTAATACCTGAGTTTTATTGAATTAGTTTCACTCCTTGAAGGAAGGGAGGTCCATGAACTTATTCTTTGGCAAGCTTGGGACATTAGGGACTCTGACAGCTTTCAGATCCATGTTTTTATCCAAATCAAGTACTTTTTTTTAAAGGTCCATCTATTTATTTTAGTGAAAGAGGGAGCATGAGCAGGAGAGAGAATCTCAGGCAAAATTGATTTTGAGGATGGAACTCAACATGGGGTTCAATCTCATGACCACGGGATCACCACCTAAGCTAACACCAAGAGTTCCAACTGTGCTACCCGGGAGTGATTAAAACCAAGTATTTTTGTGCGTACACCTCTTGTTACTATTGTGTTTCACTTGGATTGGTAGTATTCAGTTTTCCAAAACCCTTGAACTAGGACGAGAATGTTTCCTTATTCACAATTATGTGATCATAACTTGAATTGTCCCAATTCTCTGATAGTTCCAGATGGCTCATATACAGATCCCCACAACTTAGAGAGATTGGCTTCATTTTTTTAACAACTATGTCAAATTAATTACTGGCAGCCTCAAAGGCTGTTTAAAGGAAAAAGGGTTTTCTACTCAATTTTCTCAGTTTGGCATGCAGAATTTCCTCATATGCCTCAGACTATGCTGCTACCAACAGATTCAGGCACTAAAAGCACATAGACATGTATGTTCATTTCAAGACTTATTTTTCCCAACTTTGTTAGGCAGACCTAATCCCATTGACTTCTTTTACATCTAAGGAAGCTGTATCACAAAGCACTTAATGAATTGCCCAAAATCACATCGGCAAGTACAAATCAAGCTTGGATAAGAAGCCAGGTTCTTCTTTCCATGCCTATGCCTTCCTATACCAAGCGGTAATAGCGAATCACTTTTTTTTGCACCTTAGGAGTAACAGTGCATTTTGGTTGTGCAAAGCTGAATAAAACTAGGTTAATTAACACAAAAAATATAGATGGCTTTTAGTTTTTCAAAATGTTTTTATAAGCATTACTCATATTCAAGTGTATTATAAATTTATATACCATAGATAAATTGCATAGATAAAATTTTCTGACAAATGTTCAACAGAAGAAATATCCTAATAATGGATTATGGTTCTGTTCACATTTTTATTATCAAAGTTAGTAAATGCCTTAAAATAGCAAAAAAAAAGTTTTGTTTTATTTTGTTTTAAGATTTGTTTATTTGAGAGAGAGAGTATGTGAGAGAGCTGGGAGATGGGGATTGGTGGGGGAGAGAGGGAGAGAATCTCAAACAGATTCTCTGCTGAGTGCACAGCCCCATGAAGAGTTCCATCTCAAGACTGTGAAATCATGACCTGAGCCAAAATCAAGAGTTGGAGGCTTAACTGACTGAGCCACCCAGGCGCCCCATCACTTTTATAACTAATTTTGTGAGCTTTCTTTTAAAACGGAACTCAAAATCTTATGGGCTTGATAGAGATTGCATTAAATCTGTAAATTGCTTTTGACAGTATAGAAAACTTAACTATATTAATTCTTCCAATCCATGAGCACAGTGTATATTTCCATTTCAAGTTCTTTTATCAAAGTCTTATAGTTTTCAGAATACAGGTCTTTCACCTCCTTAGTTAAATTTATTTCTTGGTATTTTATTCTTTCTGATGTGATTGTGAATGGGATTTTTTTCTTAATTTCTTTCCGATAGCTTATTAGTTTATAGAAATACAACAGGAATTTATGTATTAATTTTATATCCTACAACTTTATGGAATTTGTTTATTTTAGTAGTTTTTGGTAGAGATTGTAGGATTTCTATATATAATATCATGTCATCTACAAATAATGACAGTTTTACTTCTTTTTTCCCAATGTGAATGTCTTTTATTTACTTATTTTTCTTATTAATTGTGCCACCTAGAACTTCTAATACTGTGGGGAATACAAGTGGCAAGAGGGGTCATCCTTATTTTGTTCCTGATCCTAGAGAAAAGCTTTCAGCTTTTCACCATTGAATATGATGTTAGCTATGTGTTGCTCATATATGGCCCTTATAATGTTGAGGTATATTCCCTTTATATACATTTTTTTTGAGAGTTTTAATCATAAATAGATATTAAATTTTGTTAAGTGCTTTTTCTGTATCTAACAAGATGATCATATGATCTTTATCCTTTATTTTGTTAATGTGGCATATCACAATTGTGATGTGTTAAACCATCCTTGCATTTCTGGAATGAATCTCACTTGGTTATGGTGTATGAGTTATTTATATATTTATTTATTTACTTACTTACATACTTATTTACTTATTCATTATTTTTATTTTATTTTATTTTTAATTTTAAATTTATTTTTTATTTTTTATTATTTTTATTTTTTATTTTGGTGTGTGATCCTTTTAATGTATTGAGTTGAATTTGAATTTGGTTTACTAATATTTTGCTGAGGACAATTTCATAATGTAGAAAAATGTTGAATCACTATCATGTAACACCTGAAACTAACATAATATTGTATGTCAATTATAATTTAATAAAAGAATTATAGGCTTGGATCCTAGTTCAGGCACTATTATTTTACAGAAGAATCAAAAGGGAAGTCATAAAGTTAGTGAATGGATTAGCTGGAATAGGGACACTTGTGTTCTGATTCAAATCACTAGACTATACTGTGCTGAATCACTAGACTATACTGTATTCCAGGTAGGACCTCAGGCTGTAACAAGCATCTGGGGATGCAGACTGTGTCTTCTTGATTAGAAATCCAGTAAACATGGTAAATTGATCTAAAGAAAACATCTGGAGATGGAACTCAGATCCCCCAAAACAAGTATTATACCAACATTAGGCAAAGTAGATGCTGTGGAATTCCAAAGTTCTCTGAATTATAGTTTCCTTATCAACATAATGGAGATAATGATTATTCTCAGTTGTTGGAAGAATAAATGAGATTCTTCATGGAAATCATATGGCACAGTATCTGGTACATACAAAAACTCAAAAATGTAATTAATTTAGCTTTAGGGAAACTGACCTAAAAAATTAGAAGGTATTGAAATGTTAAGTGATGATATCATGTCAGGGAGGTGTGTATAAACCATAGCACACACAAATTATTGAAGCTTATATAGTAAGACATTATTATCCTGTAAAAAATAAGAACAAATGAAATTAGTCACTTGCTTTTCTTTTAGTTTTTTGTCATTTTGCAATGGTTAGTCTAAGGATGAAGGTCCTGTTTGAGCCTACTATCATCACATAGATCATGTATTGTTCCGTTAAAAGCCACTTAATAGCATTCTATCTCACTCACAATAAATGGCAGAGTGTACACCATGGTGATGTATAAGGCCCCCAAGAATGTGCCCTGACCCCAGCCTCATTTTCCATGTTTCTCTCCTTTACTCTGCTCCAGCTCCACTATTCTTGTAATTCTTCAAATGGGACCTAGAATGCTCTGTCCCTCAGATACCACCATGGCTCATCCTTCTCACATCTTTAAATTTTTATTAAAAAAATATTTTAGGGTGCTTGAGTGGCTCAGTGGGTTAAAGCCTCTGCCTTCAGCTCACGTCATGATCTCGGGGTCCTGGGATCCAGGCCCACATCAGGCTCTCTGCTCAGTGGGGAGCCTGCTTCCTCCTCTCTCTCTGCCTGCCTCTCTGCCTACTTGTGATCTTTCTCTCTGTGAAATAAATAAACAAAATCTTAAAAACAATATTTTAATGTCACTTCTCAGTAAGGCTTTTTTAACCATCCCTATGGGAAATTGCAACCTTTAGTGTATTCCTAAAATGAAAATCATTATTTCTTTCCTCTATGAGCATTCTGTGGCGTGAAATATTGAAGCTGGGTCTCCTTGAGTTTTTCCCCAAATTCTAGGATGGATCACTTTAGGACCTAAGTAATGGGAATAGTGATAAATTACTAATTTAGAATTAGAGCTGGCTGCCCAGAAACTCAGAAACTGAATTTTATTATTCTGTTAGCCATGTTTGTTTTCTTATAACTCAATTTCTCATTGAATATGGTTTTCTTGGATATTATCTTTTCCTAAAATTCTGTTTTCTGATGGTTATTCCTGACTCCAAGGGATATCCTTTTACTGAATAGGAGTATACCAAACTGGATCCAAGTGCTGCCTGTATTTCCTTTCCTTATGTCCATTTTCTAACATCAACTGAACAATGAGTACCTTTATCAATGACATGGTTATTAGACTTCCTCTCATATGTTGTCATACCTATGCTTGGATTTTGGCCAATATATGAACCTTTTGGTTTTGAGTTCACCTTCACACATGTGTCTTCATGTGGATTTGTCCTTAGAACAATTGGTCTTTGTTTTGCTTCCATTTCAGAATTATAGCAATCTTTTAGTTTCATGAGGGGTCAGATCTAACCTTTGTGGTTGGATCTGGTTCTTTTGCCAATTATATATTAACAAAACCCTAATTGTGACTCAGTATCAAATTCTTAACAGAAGCTTTTAAAAAGGTAGCCTTGCTTTCAATTGTGCAAATAAAACACCTGGTAGAGTGCCATATAAATCACAAATTATTATGTATATTGAGTCAGGCATTCTGTCTGTTAGCATTTCGAATTGGATTCCAGGGTTCTTTTGGTGAAAATCAAATCAGTTGTGAGGTCACTAGAAGGAGAATGAAAATGAAATCGTATGCCTTTGTTTTATATGCAGAACTGCTCTAACTTTGAGATGAGAGCATACTTGCTATGTTTAAACAGCTGAGGAAAAAAGAAAAAGAGTGGTAGGAGATAAAATCAGAGATGTAGCAGAGGTTAGATAATTATATTGTTGTGAACTTCATTATATGACTTTTGAATTCTATCTGAATGAGATGGGAAGCCATTGGAAGTTTTGAGTAGAGGAGTGGTACATTCTAACTTTTACTTATACATTTTTATTTATAATTTATCATATTTATTTATAAAATTTATTTTTTTATTCTGGCTCTTCTATTGGAAAGAGGTTGCACAAAAGCAATCATCAAAGCAGGGAGAAAGGGTAAGAGACTACTTTAAGAGAGAAAAACAGAATCAGAGACAGAGACAGACGGAGACTGAGGCTGAGGCAGAGGGAGGGACAGAATGACGGTGTCTTTTGTCTAGACATTTGTGAGAATATTGTATGTTTTCTAGGTAACTTCTGACAGGATTTCCTGATAGATGAGATGTGGATTTTGAAAGAAAAAAAAAAGAAGGCTAAAATTTTTGGTATGAACAGTTGGAGAATGCCCTCAGACACAGAAATTGGGAGAATAAGGTGGGTCAGATTTGGGGGATATTTGCAGAATCGTTTTCAGTTATGTCAGTTTCCTTTGAAAGAACATAAACCTACTTAAATGAGATTTTATTTTAATGCCTGAAGATGTAGGTCAAATACTTAAAACCCTGCAAACTCATTATATTGTGTACTTTAGCTTAGTCTTCAAATTCATAGTGCAATATATAAAACCATTGAAATAGCAGTAAAAACCAGAAAGTGGTTATTGGCAAACATTTTAATGCAAAAATCTGACAATTTTAAACCTTTTCTATTCATATTGTATTCATCTTGGATAATTTAACTGGATGAATTAAAGATAACATAAATTATTCAACTGTAAATGATTTAAAAGTAAACAGCACACTCATTTTATCATTTTTTTCTTAGAGCCTTTCATTAAAATTCAGTCATTCTGCAATTAATTGTCACAATTTTCTGGCCAATACATTCATTTCCTATCATAGTCAAAGAAAATTATTTGAATTTTAAAAATCTTATTCTACATGTGGTTTATTGAACATTTCAAGTCTTGACAGTTTAATTCTATATTTGTGTTATGAAAGGCAGTTCTTTTCTTTTTACCTGTCTTATTTCTTTAAGTTAGTTATAGGTGAAATTGTAACCCTGACTGTTAACTTAAGACAAGAAAATATGTATGAATATCGTGAAAAGATTTGACCTGCAAACTCTTCATTTATTGAAAAGGCTGTTTTTAGATTTTACCACATGAATTATTACCAGAATGCTTTAAATATTCATAAGAAGTCTAATTGATGTTGTAATGTCGAGCAACATACTCTTTTCATTTGACCTATTCCAAAATGATACAATTTTTTTTACCAAATTATTCTAATGTTCATGAGATAGAAGTTGATTATATATGTATTTCATGAAATGTTACAGAAGTGAACCTGAAGTTTAATAGTTTTTGCATGTCCCTCTCTCCCTTAACTAGTATAATCCATTTTACAATAAATATAATAAATATAATCATTTATTGAACATGTCTACCAAGTAATGAACCTCTATTTTAGACATCTATTTTTCAAATACTGTAGGTAAAAATAATAACAGCTACTATTTTGCCGAGATCTTCTAGGTAGCAGGTTCTGGGCAAAGGGCTTTCTATCATTACCCCACCCAACTTTCACAGTACCCTTCAAAGAAGATGCCCTTGTTATTTCTATTTTGTAATACAGAAATGGGAGCTCAGAACTATTAAGTGTGTGGCCTGATATCACACAATGGTAACAGGTTAACTGGTTGGTAACAGTTTAAATGGGCAGTATAACTCCAGAATTGGAATACTAAGTACTAAGTATAATGGCATGCTTCTTTAATTCAGTTGGCTTTTCTGAACTTGCAATACTGAGTCACCCTACACTATCTACCAGGGCTGTGTCATGATATAACTACAAAACACGTTATTTGGGGCGCCTGTGTGGCTCAGTTGGTTGGGCGACTGCCTTTGGCTCGGGTCATGATCCCGGGGACCAGGGATCGAGTCTCGCACCGGGCTCCCTGCTCAGTGGGGAGCCTGCTTCTCCCTCTCTCACTCCCTCTGCTTGTGTTCCCTCTCTGGCTGTGATTCTCTCTGTTAAATAATTAATTTATTTATTAATTAGAATCTTTAAAAAAAAAGTCTTACAGTAGTAGGGAGATAGAAAATATTTTCCAATTATTGAACCAAGGAAAGTATAATAGAAATGATGGTATTTGATCTTGATGTTGGATTTGGAAAGGATAGAACTTTTATAGAGGAAGTCAAGAGGTGCAGCATTTCCAATGGGTAAGAGGTACATGAGAAATACTTGGGAGGGAATCAGAGTAAATAGTATGGTTTGTTTTATATATTGAGTATTTGATAAGTATCAGTGAAATATAAGGCTAGAAGAGGTGTTAAAGTAAGGTCTAAATATTCTGGGGGAAAAAAGTCCATGTTGTTTATCATCTATTGATTAGGGAGCTACCAAAAATTTTGAATAAAGAGATGACATTACCTTTGTTAAGTATAAATAATATTAAGGTTAAATATACTTAGGATCAAGAGACTATTAAATCATATACAGATCAACTGAACCATAGATTGTGAGTACTTCAGAATTACATGAAATAAAGAATCTTGGTATCTTGATTGATCAGTACAAAAACAAGAGAAAAATTCAGAACTTTTTTATTTCAATTACAGCATATAGAAATTAAACTGATCTTTTTTTTTTTTTTAAAGATTTTATTTATTTGACAGAGAGAAACATAGTGATAGAGGGGAACAGAAGCAGGGGGAACGAGAGAGGGAGAAGCAGGCTTCCCGCCGAGCAGGGAGCCCGATGCGGGGCTCGATCCCGGGTCTCCGGGATCATGACCTGAGCCGAAGGCAGTCCCTTAACCAACTGAGCCACCCAGGCGCCCCTAAACTGATCTCTTACTAGAGATTTTTTAAAAAAGATTCTTAAATTGACTTAATCTATATTCTAAATCTTACCATGAATATCAGCACAAATATTCCTGCTAGCTACAACCATTTGTAGATAATTAAGAACCATAATTAGGACAAACATAGCTTTTCTAAAGCAGAACTGCCCAAAGGATATGATATTATGTGCTGATAAAACAGTCTATCAAAACAAGGGTCAAAATTTTTTGTGGACCTGGAAAATGTGCGTGCATTCAAAAGATATTTATTCTATGTTTTTAAGACACTGAGATCTCTGTTAATTTCCTAAGAGGTGACATCTCCACATATGTTGTTATGAGTGCATATCCTAAGGTAAACATTTCTGTATCTCAGGGAGAAATGTCTCAATATATAATGAGTAGTATTTGATGGTGAAGGAATCACAAGGCAACAAGTAAAATGAGCAGACCATCTTGTTCATATTCTGTTTGCCTTATCAACATCACTTGGGTTCTCTACCAAAGAAACCATGTGACATCTTTTTTAGAAAATAATCAAAACAGATAATTTCTGTTTAGTAATGTTATAATGACTATGTTTTATAAAATAAGTTCACTTTGTTGTTTTTCTGGAATTGAGAAAATGAAAATAGTTAGCCAGTGCTCTAATAAGAGTGATCCATTCTCTTAGTTAATTCAAGTCCATCAACCTTTTAAATTGATTTTCCAGGCAGGTGATTAAATACTCATTTCCACAAACAGGTTACTAATCTGGCCAGTAAGCTCAAAAAAAAAAAAAAAAAAAAAGAAAAACTTATGGTTAAATGGAGCTTAGATATGACAAATAAAATAAGTAGCTAAATCAAAACAACTTTCTGATAATCCTAACAACAATTTGAATTGTATACCATGCTCATAAAAGTCATTAGTATAATCTACTTCTAGGAAGGACAGGACTTTAATCATAAAACTTTTTGTAATAAAAAATGAATGTTAGACAATTCCATAACCTTCTCTAGACTAAAATATTTTTCCAGGTCATTGTTCCTTGTCTTATAACTTTCATTTTTCAATTTTTAAATAATCTTTGTTAATCCATTACAAATTCTCTAGGGAAATCCTAAATTGTTAAGCATTAAACTAATAACTAATGCCATTCTTGAAAAAGCATCAGTGAGAAGGATATTACACTACAGATGCAAATGTAAAATGGTACAGCTGCTGTGGAAAATAGTTTGGCAGTTCCTTGGAAAGTTAAACCTAATTATCATATGTCCCAGTACTTCAACTCTTTGGTATACATCTGAAATAATTGAAAATAGGGACTCAAACAGACTCTTGTACACCATGTTCATTCCGACATTAGTCTCAAAGGTCAAAAGGTTTAAACAATCCAAATGTTTATCAAATTAATAAACAAAGACAATGTGACATATATGTACAGGTAGAATATTATTCAGCTAAATCAAAGCAATAAAGCTTTGATATATGTTATAACACGGAATAATTTTTGATAACATCATACCAAGTGAAATAAGCGAGACACAAAAGGACGCATACTACATGATTCCACTTATGAGAAATATCTAGAATATCTACGCAAATTCAGAGAGCACAAAGAAGATTAGAGTCTATCAGTGGGGAGTTATTGTTAATTGATATAGTTTCCGTTTAGAGCGATGGGAACGTTTTTGAAATAGGAAGGGGTGATGGCTTTGTGAATGTAATTAATGCCACTGATTGTACACTTAACAAAAGTTAAAATAGCAAATTTTATGTTACACATAGCTTACATTTATACACAAAAACATCAATGAAAGTTATGTGTAATAAATAATTAGTATGAGTCCATGCACTGTATTTTTATTTATGGATCCTAGAATGCACTTTTAAAAAATCAATAGAGCCCTATAGTTGGTTCATATATAATCTCCTGCAGGCTAAATCTCAGCAAATCCCTGTCTTCTATATTGACACATTGCTGGTTGCCCTTCTTACCAATTTTTCCATCTCCTCAAGGTATTTTTTTTCTCTAGTTCATTGATCCTCATTGTATTTAATTTTACCCACTTCTATTTGAACAGGGCATGTTAAATTGTTAACCAGTAATAAATGGTTAATTATTGAAGATGGCTCTGGACTTAATGAACATTCTCCTTATTATCTCTCATTATGGATGATGAAGAAGGGAAGAGGCAGACAACTTCAAGATAGACTTTGAGTGCCAGGTTCATATTATACAATATTACAATGTACACGGGGAGGAGGTACGAGGGAGAAACAGATATCATAATGACCACTAGGTTTCTGGCTTACAGAACTGAATTGAAATAGTAAATTCTCAAAAACTTACTTTGATATGTATAATATGTTTGCATGTATGTGTAAGGGAGATAAATTTGGATTTGGACATATTAAGTTGCAGGTGTTTTTAATGAAATTTTGAGGGGCGCCTGGGTGGCTTAGTCATTAAAAAAGTGTCTGCGTTTGGCTTAGGTCATGGTCCCAGGGTCCTGGGATTGAGAGCCCCATCAGGCTCCCTGCTCTGCGAGCCTGCTTCTCCCTCTGCCTGATGCTCCACTTGCTTGTGCATTCTCTCTCTCTCTCTCTGTCAGGTAAATAAAATAAATAAAATCTTAAAGGAAAAGAAATATTGAGATATATATAATGGCCATGTTGTGTAGACTATTACATTCCCAAGTTTGAAGCTCAAAGAATTTTGCACTAGAGACAAATTAAGAAGCCATTAGTATATAGATCACAAAGTCATAGGTATAGATGATACAGCTTAGGAGAAAATTTTAGAATAAGACATGAAGATTTAACCAAAAAAAAAAAAAAAAAAAAAAAAAAGAGAGAGAGAGAGAGAGAGAGAGGAAAGAACAGTAGAGAATCGTGAACCTTCAATTGAGGAACTTTAATATTTAATGCCTGGGTGATGAGGATGAGCCAGCAAAAGAGACAGAGAATTTGCTATTGGAGCTGTAAAAGGAAATTCGGCCTGGCAAGCCATGGAAACTGAAGAAACAGAGGGTTTTCAAAGACTAAGAGGTCAGCGGAGTCACCTCCTTGTAAGCACTCAAAACTGAGACTGAAAAATGTCCTTTGTATTTCATAACCCGTACATGTGGCAAGATGAGGTAGAAAACCAAGTTGAAGTGGGTTGAATGGTGAATAGGGAGCGAAGTAATTGAGTTAAAGAGTATAAATACTATTAAACAAGGAGAGAAAAAGGATTGGTACCTAGAAGTGAAAGGAGATTTTGCTGATTATTTTTAGCTGGTGTCCTTCATCCTTAGAATGCAAATCTAACTACAATTTTTTTTTTTTTTTTTTTTTAGGATTTAATTATTTTCTTGAGACAGAGAGAGAGAGAGAGAAGAGAGGGAAAAGAGAGAGAATCTTAAGTAGATTTCCTGATGAGTGTGGAGCATGATGTGGAGATCAATTTATACCCCAAGATCATGACTTAAGCTGATATCCACAGTCAGTGGCTTAACTCACTGAGCCTCCCATGTGGCCCCCAAATCTAACTATACTTTCATCTTCTTTTCTGTCTAAACAACAAATCTCTCCTCCCTTTCAAGGCTAAACCTTTGCCCAACACTTCTATCTTTTCCAGGACATATAGCATTTATTAAGTATTCACTATATGCTAATTTATTATCAACAAAACAATTTAAGATTTGTTGCAATTCTTGCACTTTGTATTAATTTCTCATTCACTGAGAACTTACTCCTTTTCTTTCTTTTTTTTTGAGAACTTTTTTCTAACATTTTTTTAAAGATCTTTGTCTATTATTCTGTATACATACAGTTTTTCTTAGATAATAACTATAAATACATATTTCACAATTTCATGTGCTTTAATTTGCTTTCACTAATGCTAAAAGTTGTACAAAAGCACTTAAAATTAAGATACCATTAATTAAAGGTATTTGTTGATTTCAAAATGTTTAGGCTTATATACTATTGAAAAAATATCAGAACTGCAGCAAAGTTGGAAAGATTATCTCAGCTGTATTCTTATTTCTACCAGTGATTGCTAATAATAAAAAGATCAATCGTTGGTTAGTTTGAATAGACAAGTCCTCATCTTGCTATTTTTCAGGTAAAATTACAATGTTCTATAGAAAATATGACTTTTTAAATACATTTTTTAAGGTCTCAGTTATCATATATCATATATTAACATGAAACAAGAAAACTGATTTATACAAATAAATACTAGTCTTATGATGTAGTAAACGGATGCACAAATTATAATTTTGTTTTGGATATTTCTTCATTAAGAAATTTCTTTTCTCTTAATAAAAATGATATAAAATAAATATGGCATTTAACCACATTAAATTAATTCTAATAAGCTGTTTAGATTGTTTTGAATATATATGTGGTAAATATAATCAACATCTCTAAGAATAGTAGAATAAAATGAAAGATATTTTTTAATAGATAGTGATTTTATAAAATGAACATAATACAAGTTCTGAAATAGTGATTTTAATATAGGCAGTTGCTCAAAAGTAAATGACATTAAAAGTAGCTAACAGTTGCTGAGTAATTAGGTTTCACTGGATACTTTATCTAATTGTTCATCTACAGCTTCATAATGAGGTAAGTATTATTATTACCCCATACACTGACAGTAACTGAAGCTTGGAGAAGGGGATATCACTGATAAGCAGTAGAGCAGGCATTTGGAGTTAGACCTGACTTCCGATCTCGGCTATTATCTTTAAAGCCTTAGTAACCTTCACAACCAAAGATGATACAGGTCTTCTTCCTAGAATTATTCTTTTTCCTGAGAACAATAAAGAATTAGGTTTGGAAAGTGTGTGTGTGTGTGTGTGTGTGTGTGTGTATGTGTGTGTGTGTGTGTGTGTGTTATAGCCCTTAATTGATGCTATTTTTGAGGGTATTTTTCATTAAAAAACAAAAGACACCAAACAGAATGTCAAACTAATAGCTCACATTATGGAGAACATGAATATAGTTCTTAGTCCAAAAGAGTTATATTAAGTTATGTAAAAATAAAATTCATATACAGTTATTTATTTTTGTAGAAGATAATTTTACATTATCATGTAATATTTAATCTTGAATTCTGAAAACACATTTGGAGTAAATAAAAATTTAAAAATATATTGATACATATAAGCTTAATTTAATAATTATGTTTAATAAGGTACAGCACAAGACTTGCCTGATAGATGTGCGAATGTTATTCAGTAAGCAAAATGAAGGTAAACAAACAAATCAATTCAATGCATACACAGTGAAGTTACTATATTTTAACAAAAGAATATTATATGTTGATATTATTAGTCATTGGGTATAACCATAAGGAGATAATTTTGTAATTTTTGCTGTTGATGTGAACAATCTGAGCAGATTGACAAAAGAGCTGTATGATTTCATTCAAAATGTAACAACTTATATCTAAGAAGGCATTCCCTGAGAAGCTGATCTGCATCTGTAGGAGACTCATCTTTTAGAAATATTTTGATATGTTAACATTACTGGCAGTACTGTAAAGTAAGAAATTAAGGAATCAGTTCTCACGTGAAGATCAGACTTCTAAAAAATGTTAAATCTCATTGCAGCATGTTATTCATGATTACGGATACAGATCTGGAAAACTTTAAAGCAAGAGATCAAACATTTATTGCTCAATAAGCATTCAGAACAATAACATTTTATTTATGTAGTTATTTTATTGAAAAAATAAGTATTTTTTCTTACTTTCATCACTATCTAATAGCTCCATTTTAGTAAGTGCTGCTATATATATTCCCAATAGATGGTTTGTGGTTAAGAACAGGCATTCTTTTTCTTAGCTCTGATATTTGTGATTTTTTTAACCAAACATTTTTTTATAACAAATGAGACTTTAAAATATAATTAGCAACAGATGGGGGCTATCAGAGTATAGCTGTAATCTAAGGTGACACAAAGATTATTTGTTTCAGAAATCTTATGTAAGTGTAGTACTCTCTTTTTTCATAAACTATAGAATATATGGAATATATTTCTGAGAACTATAATCAACTCAATGATAAGCAGATTTAAAAATGATCTAACATAAAATTGGTACATACTCATATAAACTTGTCATAGAAAAAGAAAAAATATTGGTAATAGGTTAACTACTAAGTAGAAGTGATAGACACTTGAAATGGAAAGGAATGGCATTTTTTTTTTTCAAAAAGAAAGCTAGGAATTCAAATAGAATATCAGGAAAGAAAAAAATGAGTTAAAAAGGTTTAAGTAAATGGAAGGTGCTTGGTTTCTATTGATAAAATTGACAGAACTGAACTAAGTCTGTTCTACTAGAGAATAGTTTGTTTTTATGCCTTTATGATTTGCCTCTGAAAGACTATGAATCTCTTCAGTCTCAACTTTACAAACTCAACAATGTTCTAATCAAAATGGAGGGTGTGTACCAAGAATTTTAGACTAGAGCTCACTTCATAATAAAAGAATGTGCCAACAGTTCCCTTGGATTTCCTCAGTTGACCACCTCAAGTGACTACTAGTTTTTCAAGCAAGTTCTCTGAGAATCCTTTGTCCTGTGCCCAAAGTGATGGGTAATCACTTTGTGGTGAAAAATTCAGGAATGACATAACTACTCCACTATGATAGTTCTAAGACAATCAAAGTTTCAACACAGAAAATTGTTTTGTGTTTAAGGGCTATATGCAAGTTATAGTGAAACAAAACACCTTTCCTCTTTCTCTAGCTCTGAAGAGCCCTCAGCGTGTGTTCCATAATGCCTCCATATGATGAGATATTCAGTAAACAGTGAAGAGATACTTGCTGAGTTTAATTATATAAGTTGTTTCAGGAACTGAGAGCTTATTCAGCACAACTAAATATGAAGGCTGTTTTCTACTTTTAAAAAATTATAACAATTTATGCCTGAAAAAGATAAATTCTTTGAAGACAGGTTTCTTTATATAACAGATTTAAAATGTTTATAAAGGCAGTCTAACCTAGACCTAAGTTGTTTGGATATGGAAATTCTTTATATTTATTTCTATTTTTGCTTCCTATACAGTTTTTATAACCTTTTCTCCTGATGACTATTCTCAGAAAATAATTCAAATACATCTGTAAAAACATACCTTTTTTGGGTGCCTGGGTGGCTCAGAGGGTTAAGTCTCTGCTTTTGGCTCAGGTCATGATCTCAGGGTCCTGGGATCGAGTCCCACATCAGGATCTCTGCCCACTGGGAAACCTGCTTCTCCTTCTTTCTCTGCCTGCCTCATTGCCTATTTGTGATCTCTCTCTCTCTGTGTCAAATAAATAAATAAAATCTTAAAAAAATACCATTTTTATTGCTATATGCTTTACCAGATTATTTAGGGGATGCGTGATAATATAAGTTCTATACTGGCAAGAATGTCTACACACTATTCCCCAACTTAGTAGATATGTTACCCACTTTTAAATGTCTAATCTCACTGGTCTTTGGTTCTAGAGCAGAGGTCAGCAATTTTTTTTTTTCTGTAAAGTTTCAGTAGATACTTTAGGATCGTGGACTACAAGGCAAAGTCAAGGACGTTATATAGGTACTTACAGGATGAGACAGAAACTAAATTTCCAGTTTTTTATTGATGACATTCAAAATGTAATAAAAATTGAGTACAGTTTTTTGTAATACAGATCTACTCGAGAAAACGTAATTCTTCTTTTGGAGGAAGATAATATTTTGCTTAATTGTGGTCCAAAGTTAGTGTTCCCTATCATCAAAATGAATTATAAATGTTCTTCTGTAAAGTGATTTCATATATTAATTCTTTGAATATATTTTTTCACCCAGGTAGGTAATGCCAAATGCTGATATAAACGCATGAACACACGGTTTTAATTGAGTATATTTATCTCTTGGAAGGAATTTATAAAATTCTATTAGATCATCTTGATATTTGCTTTTTAGCTTGTCTTTAACTTGTAGATTAATGACTTCCAGTTGAAGGTTAGGTGGAAGCTCCTCAATTGCAAAGTAAAATGCATTTTGAAAAATGCAAATTTCCCTTGCACTTGCATCGAGGCTTGAAAAGTGCTGTGGGACTATAGTTTGAGCTCTGAAAATATATCTGCTACAAATTCCTGTGAAAATGGAGATCTCACTTCTTGATTTAACTCTGTAGCAAGAGTGGCTAAAGCAGCTTGATTTACTTGTGATTCAAACAACATCAGTGTTCTCAAAATTACTTTATAGCGGTGTGAGGGTAATATGGGGATGCTCCTTGCTTGTAATTTTAGATTGAATTTATTAAGAAATATCAAATCTTCAGCAAATACAAATTTCTAAAGCCAACTTGGCATAAATGACAGTGGCTGAAGGTTAGACTTGGCCATGAGGGTGTACGTTTCAGACCTCTGTTCTGAAGGCTACCAAAGGCAATGGTTTGCATTGTTTTGCTGTAAATATTTATTGTTCTTTATTTTTCCTTGAGCAATATGTAAAGAAACTTTGTAGTGACCATTCTTTCATAAATTTCTTGAACAATCATTTGTTAAGGGCTTATCATGTTATTTGGAGTCTACTAGGTGTCAGGGAACTAAAAACACAGTTGTGTTGGAGACATGGCAAAATGCATTTCCATATAATATAGTATGTGTTGAAAAGAAATATGCAAATGTACTACAGGAGCAAAGAGGAGAAAGCCAATTAATTGTCATTTATAAGATTTCTCAGACTATACTTTGAATCAGATGGCAAATGAGAAGAGATCAGGTCTTAGTCATAAAGCATCTGTAGTAATTTCATAAGGAGATAAGTCAAGAAAGGGAACTCTAGACAAAGGGACCACTTTGTATATAGAGGGCTGGAGGCATGAAAAGATGCCAGAGAAATGAGATCCAGTGGAAGCCAATGGAAGGAGAGAAAGAGAGTAGGGAAAAGATGTGGCTGGAAAGGCAAGAGAGGTCACTGAGGTAGCTGGGGAGCCAGGGTTTCATTGGGTTTGATGTGCAAACAAATCACCTGGACAATTTGGATAAGATGTAATTTCTGATCCAGTTGGTGGGGCCTCCATTATGCATTTCTAAGAAGATCCCAGGTGGTGGTGATGATTGGCTGGAGGAGCACACCACACTTGAATAGCAAAACTCTAAAGGTTTGAGCTCTCCCTCTTCTGCTAGTGAATCCAATGCTGTTGATAGTTTAAGCAGGGAAGTAACACAGTCAAACTTGGAATTTCGAGGATAAAGCTGTAGCTGGATGGAGTATGGACCACATGTAGGAAAAGAATGAGGATAGGATAGAGCTGCTGAGAGAAACTCATTCAAGAGAGAAATCCTGAGAGCCCACAGTAAGATGTGATAATGATGATACAAATTGTGAAAACATTCAACAGGTAAATATGCAAATTATGTGGAATGGCTTGATAAAAATAGTGAAGTAGCAATAGCAGTGTTCCTGAAAAATATTCATCAGGCAGCCATAATAAAATCTGGCCTCACTCCATCCCAACCCCTCTATTCTCCAGTGAAAAAAGCAAAGGCAGGATTTGATTTCCTCAGTTCTAAAAAAAAGTACTTAGTAACAGGACTCATTCCAACAGGATATATACAAGAAAAATATTTTGGCATATAATAGCTAACCTCCAGTCTGCTAAAAGTGATGTCAGAGGAACTTAGACTCTGCCAAAGTAGGAGTTTTATTTTAAGTTTCAGAAAAAAACTCAGATGGTAAATTATGTGGATCTTCTTAAGAATGGGACAGGCATTTCTCCTTTTGGAGTGGGTTAGTTCTGCCAAAGAACTGTGCGGATTTTACTGTCCTTTTAAATATAGTGCATGTACTTCCCTGTATGGCTTCTGTAGTGATCAATAGGCAATGAAATCAAGTTTGTTTATGAAATTCACTGTATACATCTGCTTGATCCAAAGACTAATTTAGTGCAGAATAATAAGATCAGAAGATTTCTCTTACAGAATGAATATGCATATAAACACTACATATAAATAAAAATATCCTTAATTTTATATATCTTTTAGAAGAACACTATCAGGTATTAATAAATAGATAGAACTATATGCTTACCTTACTCAAAATGATTTAATCATTTACAAATACAGAAATACATAATAGAATGGCAAAAATGTAAAGTAAGGGTGTAAGAATCAGATTGGAATCCAGAAATGAAATTAAGGAATGCATATTATTTTAAGATGTATATCTATGAATAGCATATTATTTTAAGATGTATATCTAAGTAATAGCAAGGCACACAGTTTGGGCTCTGAGCTTTATAGCAGCAATGCAATAGATAAAGCTATTTATTTATTTTTCTATGTGAATATTCAAACAACTTCTGCTTTATACCAAATGGGAGAAAAATGAATAAGCTACCATATAGCTTCACTGTAAAATTATATTAAAGGAGAAAATGACTTTTCAACCTTTGGCAAATTACATAGGTCATTATTGATGTGCTAATGGCTGCTGTTTTGTAGCTCTTCTGAAGTAAAGATTTGGCAGTGTCTTTATTTCACATTTAGTTATCCTGTGCTGAACTTCAGATATGATGAGCTAATTTGATTTTCTCTCACTTGTTTTGATAAATAAATTTACATTTTTTTCTAGAGTCAAAAACAGGTAATCTCTCCAGGTTACAAAAACACTTAAATTGTGTGAATCATGGGTAGTCAACAACACTTATTAAATCTTTGAAGTTAGAAACGTGACCTACCATGTACATACGGAATCGGTTTCCCTAGTGTAGTCTACAGTGACAGGCAAATATGTAGTAAATCCACATGATCATTATTAGGATGACAACTAGGAGACATATTATATCTGCTGTTAGAAAATAATAGTTTAAAATTGACCTTTCTCTTGCGGCACTGATTTTCTACTACACCAATAAAAAGGAATCCTTAATGTAAGGTTTCAAAATCTGTATCAACTGCTATTCCCAACTAAATCTTCTCTTAAAATCAATGTTCTTGTTTATAAACTAGTTCTCTGAGTTATTACAAAACATGATGATGTTTTGAACAAGCTAATGGTCAAAAGAATGTTAATCGATTTTTCCTGCTTGGATAAAAACGGTGCAGATAGCTGCCTTTTATTCAATATTGAGTTGGTTCATTTGTAGACTGATTTAATTTTGATTCAGGAGGAATATGAGAAGTAAGAAAATGTTTGAATTTTCAACTCACTCCTTTCTGTTGTGACATTTTGTTCTTTCCTTCCATCATCTCCATTAGTTTGCCAACTGGCACTGACAGGAGTGTAAAACTACTGCGAATTGTTATTTCAGCGGTACCCTGCCTGCCAAGATCTGATCAGCTGCTCCTCTCAATGCACCTTTCACTCTTTCCTAACTGAAGCAGTCTGAGTAATGAATCTCAACCAGCAGCACTGAGTGGAATCACCTGCCTTCTACCAATTTCAGATAAACATGCATGAATGCAATCTTTATGAAAATGAATGTCTAGCTTGCAAATCGGAGGGGTTGTGGGGTACAGTACTATAGGGGCAAACACTCATACTGTTTTCTATTTGTGGCTTCATTTGAACGATTTATCCATCTTTTTCATCTCCCCTGTCTCAGCAGTTATAAACGTCATCCCCTTTCCTTAACCTGAGAGTGCAGTCAAGCTTTTCCCTACTGAAAACATTCTAATGGGGCTCTGTGGGTCACCTGACAAAAGCGGGCAGAAGTGATGGATGCTGTATTCTTCCTTGTGTGGATCTGGATGTTTTCCACCTTCCCTGGGTCAAATTAGGACTCATGAGAATAATATCAGGATCCCCTACACAGTTGTGAAATGTCATGATCTTCTGAATGGATAAGATCAGCAAGTATTTCAAATTTATGTAGTCAACCTCAGAGAACGAGACTGAACACATAAAATTTTTCAGATGACAGAAAAGATGAATAAGCAGGTAGAAAATGGGTTTCTTGGCTGATATATGGCAAATGAAGTTTAAAAACGTAAGAAGAGGAGAGTAACTATATCGATTGTAAAACTAAAAGGAAACACAAATATATTCTCCCAGTATTTCAAATTTTATCACAGGTCATGGGTGCCTCCATATTTTCCATAATTTACCCTCTGCCCAACAAGCATATCCCTTCTGAAGACTAGATATTAGTCACTTTAGAACTATTTTGTTTCTTGCATAGTAGTGACCTCTCAATTTTTTTTATCCGTAACATACCAAGGATTAAGTCTTTCCCATTAGTTAGTAGGGCCTTATATTCTCTCAAAAGCTGTTATGACCAAACTTCTCACAGAAGAGCATTAATTAATTGGGAAAGCATACCATGAAAGAGCCATTCCCATTATTATCCCAAACAACATCACTTGTGTGAAATTATATACTACAGAAATATATATATATTTAATACATATTAAATATATATAGATATTTAAAAGATTTTATTTATTTATCTGACAGAGAGAGAGATCACAAGCAGGCAGAGAGGCAGGCAGAGAGAGAGGAGGAAGCAGGCTCCCTGATGAGCAGAGAGCCCGATATGGGCCTCGATCCCAGGACCCTGAGACTATGACCTGAGCTGAAGGCAGAGGCTTTAATCCACTGAGCCACCCAGGTGCCCTATAGAAATATATTTTTTAAGTCTTCTCATTTTGGAAGGGAACATGTTTAGAAACCAGTGTGTCTCTAAGGTTTGAGAAATTATTTTCTTTGTCTTAGCTCTAACTGCGTATTATTTTAAAGTAGAAGTTGGGTCTTGAAATAACATGCAGTAGATAGGGGATAAACAAATAAGTAAAATGGATAAAAATATTCTTCAGCTATTATATAAGGAAAGTCCACTTGTGCAGTAAGAAGAAAAATCATTCATCACCACTTTGACTTAAAAAGTATCACTGTAATTTTTTTTAAAATAAATGCTACAGAAATATAAATGTTTTTATATTATAATCAATATTACATTGTATTGAATGTTTCATTTGACACCATTCTAAAGGACTAATTTTTAAATTTACCGAGAATATTCTTATAATTGAAGTATGCTATTGATTTCACTTATGTTCAGACAAAAATAAAATATTTTAGAGAAAGTTTAATAAAACTTTTGTTTTAGAAAATACCAATAAACAGACATATCTACCAAAAATCCAGATAGAAATGGAAAAATTCAGTCTATTATTCAGATATTTGAGAAAGAAGCAAACACAAAAGGTGTGGTGTTTGTAGAGCACTTTTCTGAAACATTTTTATCTTCATTCATTACATCTAGTTGGATACTGCTTTATGTATAAAATAAGTCCTTAATATGCTGTGGTAATTAATTAGGTGATGGGGAAAAAGTACAATCTGAATAATTTACCATTTCTTTTCTATGGAAATGTTCTCATTGTGAATACATTTGCCAAGTCTATATGACAGGTTGGGTAACAGAGAAAATTCTATAAATGATTCAAGTATCTCAAAGACATTCAATTACTTGTATGATGATAGTATATGATATATTTTTAAAAAATCAGGATTTGTATGAGAACAAAAGGTGACAACTATATTTGCCAGTCAGGTCTCTTGTTATAGCTTGAAGCACTCTAGATATTACCATGCTAAATGCATTTGAGAAAAAGGAAAAGATACACTTGCAACAAGAAGGAAGGGAAACTAATTAACACTTATTCAATTACTTGCTGTTTCTTAAGACCTTGGTATCTTCTCACAGTCATATTAGGGAAACTGAGCCTCAAAGAGACTGTGTAATTCTCCACGGTAGTAAAAACCAGGTTAGTTAGACCTAAAACATGCCCTCTTTTATTACATGGGGCTATCTCCCAACTACATAGAAACACTTGCTTTGGCTGCTCTAAAAGAATGCCTCCTCTTGTCACCTAGGAAATTCATTCATTTGTTCATTTTTTTCTGTGCCATTTATGGATTTATTTTTATAAGTAAAGGAATAATTCTTGCTTTAGGTTTATTGAATTTTGTTGTTTCGCTACATAATTTAGAACTACTGTATTTAGTGATACATTATGTTAGCGAAGCCTTACTCTGACAGCTATAATGTTTAGTACATGAATGAGGTTATTATCACCAAGCAACTCTTCCCTCCACCAAGCCTTCTAACAGATAAGTCTGCAGCTCCTCCCTCAGTCTTGAGAGAATCTAGTGCATGAATTGGCATCCCCATGGCCTCAGACCATTTCCAAATGTTCTCCATCAGCAAGGAGGAAGAAAAATTTACCAGACCTTATTGTTCATCAAGGTACAATTTTGTAAATGCTTATAGAAAGCCACATATTGACTAACAATAGAGCAAATTATACAAGGTTCATTAAATATCACAAGCCGCCTAATTCACAGTTGTTATCTCTGTGAATTCTTGATGGTGTTAGAATAGTTCCCCTTCTGTCTTTAAGTGCTGCCCCTCCTGCCTTCTCTCCTACCTCTTTCTTTCTTAAATCCAAAATGTAAAAAATATTCATTTGGGGAACATTTGAGAAACCAATAAAGCAGCTTTTGTTTTTTAAACTAGATTAGAAGTCCTTCTATTTATTTTGGAGAAATCGGTGACTTGCTGGCATCGAACAGTTAGTTGGGGCAATTGCTGAAGCATGTATTAAGGCATGACAGGAGCCGAGCTGTGTCTTAAGAAAAAAAAAAAAAAAATGGGCCAGCAGTTCAAGATTATAATTTTAACTTTATTTTACATTAATTGAAAAGCTCGATCCTTTAAATTGAGAGTATTACTCTTTATATTTGTATATTATTCTTTCTCCTAAAGATAATCTCCTAAAGAAACTTAGCAAAAATCCTTAAAACTATAAGAAAAGTTGCCCAACACAGCTTATACTTCTACATCCATCGAATCTTAATTTTGATGATGATATCATACGCACATACTCTTTGACAACCCATTACTTTAAAGTTTTGAGATACACAGGCCTGCACCATTTTGTAGTATTTCTTAGCGCGGAGTTACACAATTTTGCTTTAAAGAACATTGATATGATTTATATTTGCAACCTTGATTTGCCACTGCAACCCTAGATTTCAGATCACTGCCATTTTTAGTTGTTTATATAAGGTTACCCTTTCACTGATTAAACTTAAGTCCAAATAAATGACACCTATCACGTTTTTTAAATTTAGCATTTCAGAGAAAGCCTATTGTCAAAAGGCTAAAAATTTTATTTTACTTGATGACTATACATTTTTCTTTTTTCCAATCTCTTAATTTTAAAAATATCTAATAACTGGCATATAAAGTAGTAACCCAGCATTAGCATAATATAAAGTTATTCTTAGTTTTTATTTAGATTACTGACAAATATTCTAAATTTCTTTAACTTTCAAATTTACTTTTAATATCACCTATTATAAATATGCCCCAATCAGTTTTCCTTTATAAATTCTTGCACAGATATTATATTCCAACAAAAGGATAAGAATTTGAATTTGCAAGTAGAAAATTAACTTTAGAACAAGTTAACTATTGCTGCCTTATCTCAAGAAAAAAGTAGACAAACAGCATATATTTTAATTCATGTGAAACTCACTTTCAATAAGAAAGAAAGTGCTGGGTAGTCAACATTAGTAAGGCTGCAATATTTTGAATATGCTGGAAGCTTATCAGGTACAATATGTTAATTTTTTTCTAATAGTGTAATGAAGTCTGAAGCTTTCAGGGAGATGTAGCTTTGATAATGGGCCTGTTTAAGACAACATTAAGAAAACCTTGATTACGAGTTTCTTTGCAGCTTCCAAATGCTAAAAGAGAAGGCAGTTTCTTCATAGGAGGTTGTTGCTCACAGAAAATGTGTTTCCATTCCAAGAGCTGCAGCAGCACATATTGGCATCCCCCAGGAATTAGTGGGACTCTCTAGTGTGTGACACAGACGGTGCATTTCGGGGAATTTGTGTAGCTGATATATATTGCCACTGTATAGCTTTCATTAGCCACATATTTCCTCTGGGACATTCCTGGGTGCCTCTTATGTGTGCTGAGTGCAGAGTAATCTTAACCTGTTCTGGCCTGGGGCTCCTAAATTAGGTATTTAGCACTGGTGCCAGTTTATAGTTCTGTGTACCTACGAGGGCAAGGCTGAATAAATGACAGGACTTCTGTAATCCACCTGCAGGCTTGAGAATCAGCTCTTTGAGAGTTCTCCAGTTGTATGTTCTAGATTTTTTTTTTAAAGTCAACCATTCTCTCATTTGGATATCTCTAATCATCTTGAAAATATAACCCAGTGATTGATTTATAAGGGGAAAAAGTGAAATATCTTAACATTTTTTACCAACCCGTTATTTTATATAAATAGTATTATCCTCAGAGCAATGCTTTCTGGTCATGACAGAGGGGGTCCTTGGGCTATTCAAAGAAAAAGGACACTTTAAGAGGGAAATATTTTAATACTGTAGCTCTTGTCACCCTGAAAAATCCCTCATGTGTGGGATAAGAGTTTGAAAACCTCATATCTGTTCTTACATTTCAGTTTTAAGAAGCATCCTGATTTTTAAAATGTTAAAATATAAAACTATTGTAGCATAGAATTAAGGAAATATGATTTTATGATTAAGGATTTGCCCATATTGTTCCAGAACTGCACCATCTGAGGACTTAATGTGTACAATCATGGGAAGGTAGTCTTTTTGGATATGCATGTAGAAGTAGCTGGAAAGACTGAGGCACACCACACTGAAAAAATCTACATTATGCATATAATAAAAGTCATTTAATTTTAGTTGTGTAAAATAATTACATAACCAAGAGTCATTAACTTTTTAAAACATCTCTTCTATACATGTTTCCATAGCTCTTCTAAAAAAGATGCACTAACATTAAAGTGTTACATCTGATGTTAACATAGGTCCCTTGGCCTACATGAACCGAAACTGCAAGATTTTTGGTAAATATGCAATAAACAGATACAAAATGTCTACAGTTTACTTAGATTGTGTTGCATTATGATTTGTGGTCTCAAAAGTAAAGCTGCCATTTAATACTGTTATTATTTTCTATTATTATTATATTATATATTAATAATCTTAATTTATCCAAGGAAAGGAGAAATTAAAAATACCTACAATTTTTTTTCTTTCAAGATTGAGGGTATAAAAGAATAATTTAAATTCAATAAGTATAAAATTAAGAACTTAGATTTTTCCCTAAATTTTGTTATGCCATTCTTTCCTGGGCTTCTCTCACTTTGTTTGCTTGTTTGTTTTTAAATAATACAACCTCCACAATTTTAAGTTTATACCAAAATTTTAAAGTTTTCACATATCACAAAAAGTATTTTTCATTCTTTGAAATACACAGGAATCCACTAATTAAACTCGGTATTTCATGACCTATTAATTCAACAGTTATTATAATCCATCTTTAATTGGATTAGCTATAATTACAATTAAATGGCTCTCTGAATCAGAAAAGGTTAAATACAATTCATTTTCCATTAACGACTTAAATGTGAACTGATCATGGTAAGAAAGTAAAGATAAAGGTACTTCATCCTAAGCTTAATTGCTAAGCCTTTTCCCCTATTTTCATGAAGTCAACTTCCTCATCTTGTACTTTTTTTTTTATGGTACATAAAATCTTTCAACTCTACAACATACTGTCCAAATATATGCTATATTCAACAAATATTTTTTTATAATTTATAACACTTATAATGTAACCACTGCTTACCTATATGCCAATGTGGAATAAAATAATTCTGTCCTATATTCAGTAGGTTATATTTCTACTTAAATTAAGTGAGTAACAGTTATACTACTGACAGGAGGGGAGAGAAAGATTGGAGACCTTTGTGGCCAATTCAGTCTTTGTGAATTCTTTCTTTTTTCTTCTCTTTCTCCTTCCCTGCCTGCCTTTCTTCCTCCTCTACTTATTTCTCCCCACCCACACACACATATACATTTATTATGTCATTTTCTAACAGCAAGTTTTTAAAGTTAATATTTTTCCACCTATTTCCATTAGATGCAAGCCATTAAAAGGTGAACAATTAACTTTAGACTTACCAAAAGAAATTATGCTCATTATATCATCAAAAAGATTATACATTATTGTTTTGAATCACTAAGTTCAAATAATTTAGAAGCAAAGCCCTGTATTTCCTACTTAGGCACTCTGAAATTAACTATATCACTTGAGAAAATTTTCAAAGGAAAGAAAAAGATGCATAGAAGAAATGACAGAATGTATTGCTATAGCATGATATTTACTTCAATTCCATAAATAATTAAAGAGAAAGCATACATCAGAAGTCCCCCCCCTTTAAGATTTTATTTATTTATTTATTTAACAGAGAGAAACACAGCTAGAGAGGGAACACAAGCAGGGGGAGTGAGAGAGGGAGAAGCAGGCTTCCCACCAAGCAGGGAGTCCGATGCAGGGCTCAATCCCAGGACTCCGGGATCATGGTCTGAGCCGAAGGCAGCCGCCCAATGACTGAGCCATCCAGGTACCCCAGAAGTCCCTTCTTAATAGAAGGATATATAAGACCCTAAACATATATTGTACAAGTTCATCGGCAACAAAAAGTATATTTTGTGTTCTATTGGTGTTCACCAGAAGGATAGGAGGAGAGAGGACATTTGATCAGGCTACCTTGTAAAGGATTCATGAGGGTAGGGCCCCAAGGGAGTATGAAATATGAGAATGATGATAAATATCATTCCAAGAGGAAGGACAATCAAAGCCTATAGGCAGGAAAGTCCCAGGAACAATATCTAGTCCCATTGAACTGGAATGTTGGCTATGAATAAGAGGGTCATGAAATGAAGTTCTGGAGAAAATGGTTGAAGTTACATTATCGAGAGCCTCAAATGCCAGTTTGAGGAGTCCAAAAGCAGCAAAAACTTTTCAGCAAGGAAATAACATAATTAGGGCTGTGTTTTAGGCCAATTCATAGAGGAACATCAGAGTGAAGGGAGTCTGGGAGTAGAGAGAGGAGGTATAGAGTGACTGTGATAGCTTGAGCACGACCAATCGGGGAGAGGCTACCAAGAAGTTCTCAGAAGGAAATAATCCTGAACGAGTCAGACTAAATGAAAGGCCTCAGTTATATGCTTATACACTGAGTCTGATGGGTAACATATTTTTGGAAACACTGGAAATTTAACATAAGAAGTTGAATTATCTTACAAATATCCCAATATTTGGGGTGATGCAATTATATCTGTGATATAGAAGACTCCTTGTTTAAAAGAAGTAATTCAATAGGAAAGGCAGGAACATTCTACTATGTGGTAATAAGTACCTCTGCTTAAAGCTTGTGAGGTTTGGGGCGCCTGGGTGTCTCAGTTGGTTAAGTGATTGCCTTCGGCTCAGGTCATGATCCTGGAGACCCAGGATCGAGCCCCACATCGGGCTCCCTGCTCAGCAGGAAGCCTGCTTCTCCCTCTCTCACTCCCCCTGCTTGTATTCCTTCTCTAGCTGTGTTTCTCTGTGTCAAATAAATAAAATCTTTAAAAAAAAAAAAAAAGCTTGTGAGGTTAATAGACAATACCTGAGCCAGCATAAGTCGTTAAGGGATAATACTCTCTCCCACTCCTTAGTCAGACAATATGGATGATGCTTAACAGCAATGGTTCTCCAACTTTAGTAGGCAGAGCAATTACCCCAAGGGCTTGTAGAAATGCAGACTGCTGAGATCCATCCCCACAACTTCTGATATAGGCATCAGAATTTACATTTATAATAATTTCTAATAATATTTCTAATAATAATGCTGATGTTTCATTACAAAGGTCATAAAAGTGTTAAAAAAGACAACTTATGGGAAATTTAAACACCTGGACATTTACTAGAAAACCCTTTCTCCTAATAAAGAACGTGAGAAAATTGTGCTGTCTTGCTGAAATAGCATTCCTAAGGTTGAAAACAAAACAATGAAGATAGTTTCTATTCCTCAATTAATTTTCACTGGCAATGAAGAGCTTAGTCCTGAATCTAAAATAATGGAAACTTTTAGAGAAAGCATACATGATATTCTTTTTATTGAGAAAAAGCTACTAAGCATATCTTAATTTTTAGGAAATTATATCAAAAAATAATTTAGAAAGAAATAGCTGTTATAGTCCCCCTGGGGGTTCAATGGCCAGAAAATTTAAAGGAGGTAGAGAATAAAAATTGAAAATCTGGTAATACAATCACAAATGATACTGACGAGGAAAATAAAGAATCAGTATCCAAGGAAACCAGTGTGGTTGCTTAGGGCTCTCTTTCTGATGAGCTCCAGTTTAAATGAGACGTGTGTAAAATATGAAGGGAAGGACATATAACCGAAGATGAATATGAAAGAGAAGGAACAATCTTTAAGAATAAGACCAAGAGGCTAAAATATCTGATATTTCTTACCTCTGCTAAGCACACTAAAGAGTTTTCTCTTAAATGTGTATAAAATATGTGTATATATGAAATACAGGATCAGACTAAAAATATTTTTTAAATGATGGATATAATCAGTGCTTAGGAAAAATGATATACTGTTAAATGTGATAATATGATGGTTTGCTTCAATTTCGTTCCACTGGGAGAATTATCTTCACATTACGAATGAAAGCATCATAAAGAGGTAATTGAAGCACAAAATAAAAGCAAAGATTATGAGAGCATTTAGCCTCTTTAAATGAATGTTCAAGTCCAGATACAGATGAATTTCATTTGAAGAGCTGTGAAACAAATCATTCTGAGTAATCACTAGGAAATGATGGTGAGTAGAGGAAATCCCATAAGATTAGAGATGAGCAAATAATCCAATTTTCAAAAATGGATAGAAGTGAAAGTATGGAATTCAGAGAGTTGTCAGATAATTACTAAAGGTAAAAATATTGTCAAACTGTTAGTTAGGAACTTCTAGGGAGCGGTGAATGTACAAATGGAATAAATGAATGAATAAGTAAATAAACAACACCAAGAATACACTTAGGCTAAGGCACACCAAACCAGTTTTTTATTTCATGGGATTTCTATCATACTCTAATTAAGACACTTAAAAGAATTTCATGTTCCCGCTGTCGCTATGACAGAGAATGTACAACAAATGCTAGACCATTTTGGTGAATTTGTTGCTACAGAAGAGCTCTTCTTAGGTATTCTAATTACGAATCAGAAGAATGGACTCTAGAGAGCTAGCTTCCCTCCTCAGCTCTGTTCCATTCAGTTAATCAATCTGAATTTCTATCAATACCTTGGTGAAAACTAAGAGGTGTCCTTATCAAATACGTAGTTGACTCAAAGCTAGGGAAACTACTATCTTTGATACCAGAAATAGGATATAAATCAGTCTCAACGGGCTAAAGAGATGAGACAAATCCAACATAATGAAATTTGACTGGGATAAAAATCCTTGATTTGTGTTGGGATAGCAATTATATGTATTGAAGACAGAAGATCTTTTCTTAACAGCAATGCGGGTGACAATGATTTCAGAGCTTTAATCAACTAGAAATTTACGGAGACAACATATGTGGAAGGGCTTTATTATGCCTGGCAGATAGCAGGCGCTCACTAAATAGTCGTTTTGTGTTGAATCTCACTTCGTGGCAACCACACCATTTGGCTGCGGAAGCTGTCGGCTGAATTGCGGGAGTGAGATGTCCACACGGAGGGAGAGAATATTTCTATTGCATCATGGACTGGTCAAATCATTCAGAGAGCATTTCTTCCTGTTCTGAGTCCCTCATGAAAAGAAGTAAATGGATAAAATAAGTAACATTTTAGAAGGTGTGGCTGAAATGTTATAATAGGAAAACAGAATGTGGGAGTAAAGGGTGGGTGAGGTTTAACAGAAGAAATTGACTAGGATAAGCACAATATTAATATTTAAAGGGTTTCCATGTGGAAGAGGCAAAATTTTCAAATTTTAAATTTTATAGGAAGAGCTAAGAGCAAGGTAAAAAGAGAAAAGTATTTCAGTTGAAAACAAGAAAGACTGTCTAATGATTTCAATTTTCCAACGAGGAAAAATACTATGTAATGAAGTAATGAGATTCCCCATGTTTCGCCAGAGGCTGGACAGTGAGTGGGGAAGGTGTAGAGGGGATTTCTAAATTGAGTTAGGAAGCTGGTCTTAATGTTTCCCATGGTTTCTACCAAATCAATTCAATAAATACTTATTGAACATTTATTATGTGAGGACAACTTTCCCCCTTTTGCAAATATACAAAAGTGAATGAGATAAAGATTTTATCCTAAACATACCTGTGATCTTGTAATAGAGCTGAGGTGTGTACTTCATTAATTTTAAGGCAATAATACTTACAGATGAGTGATTTTAAAACCACACAGTAGCTCTGGAAGTAGAGAAGGGGAAGTGGTGTGGAAATATTCTACTGAACTGGGCCCAAGGATATGTAAGATTTTTATAGGCTATAATTGGTGGGGGAAAGAGGTAGCAAAATAATTTCAAGTATATGGAAAATTATAGTAAATATATCAACCTGATAGAGAAGCTAAAGAGAAAGTTGTTTAGTTTGGATAAAGCATGATGGTAAAAGGGGAGGAATGAAAGATAGGCTCAGACAGGGCCGTGAAAGCTATGTCCTATCTCCCAGAGACAGGAAGAATCCACTAACATGTTGCGGTATGGAACTGTAATAATTGGAATTTTATTTTAGGAATTGTCATATGTGTATAAGGTGAATACAGTAGGTACATTTGGAAAAAAAGGTGTCCAAAATAGAGGCAACTAAAGATATTTGTGTTATCAAATTTCATCTATATTCTAGGGCACTCATTAAGATCCTTTACATGAAAACATCTCACTTAATCCCCCAAAACTTGTATGAGCAAATATAACTGAAAAAATGGTATAGAATCAAGTGTCTGTTATCACACTGTGAGAATATAAACGAGAACACAGCTGTAACTTTCAGGCGATGCAGTCTTCTCAGGAAACATAAAAAAAGCAATTCATTAGGAATACTTTTGAAACACCCTCTTTGAGGAGTCAAAAGCGTAAAGAAAGATATGCCTTTATGTGTGTTCTCACAAGATCTAGGATCAAAATATTATATTTAGGGTCTCAAATGAAAATGTAGGTATGCAAATTTAAAGTTTAAAGATGATCTAAATGTTGGGTACCACATGTTTGTTGCATATAGATTGAAAACTTGGGCTTTCCTAGAAACAATGAACTTAATCTGACGTATAAAGATCACTGCTGAATGAGTTCTCAAGGGGCCAAATATGGTACCCTTTGGTTTAAAATCATATATACTTTACAACATTGAAGAGAGCCTCTTTATTTCTTTTTATTCTAAAGCCATGAATGATTGCGTTTACATTAATTTGTATCGCAAAGATAATGGTTCTCTGCTATTACTAAGGCAAAAATTCTGCCTGAATATTGAAAAATAATAAAAGTAACAATTTGTAAATTCTATGATTGGAATCTATTTAAAATTCTGTTGTGAACCACAAATGATTGATAACTAAAAAAAAAAAATCCATGATCTGGAGAGCAAGAACTAACAAACAAGGTTTATTTGGTGTGTGCCTGAGACCCAGCGGCCTTATGAAATGCACACTTATACTTAGAGACTGAAGCCTGCACTCATAAAACACCATGGGCTATTTCATGTTCATAAACCTATGGCTGAGAAAATGCAACAACATTCCAACCAGATTCCAACCAACAAATTCCCTATCAGGTATTAACCTGTTGTTTAGGACAACTGTATATGAAGGCTTCCAAGAAGGGCACAGACTGGTTATTGACAGCTGTTCATTTGTGACCCATTAGATGATTTCAGTGTTTTTTATTATTTGCCCACATTAAAAAATTAGGTTTTGAATAAAAATCTAGGTCTCTTGCTTCCCATGAAAAACCAGAGCTAGCAGGAGTGCCTGGGTGGTTCAGTCGGTTAAACATCTGCCTTCAGCTCAGGTCATGATCCCAGCATCCTGTGATCAAGCCTGGTACAGGGCTCCCTGCTCAGCAGGGGACACTGCTTTTCTCAGTCCCTCTGCCTGTTGCTCCCCCTGCTTGTGTGCTCTCTTCCTCTGTCAAATAAATAAATAAAATCTTAAAAAAAAATCAGAGCTAGCATATATGGATACAAATTCATACAGAACAACTATTAGAGAAATTAACCATCTCATTTGGACAAGCCATGATCTCTAGTTCACTGTGGGTTTTATCAATTTCTATTACTTCTTTGCCTTTTTCTTAAACACCCACAGTATTCACTTACTTGCCTGATCTACTTCTGTAATACTGTTGCTTTCTCTCTTACATTAAAAGCAAAGTTGGGCATCTGAAAGCTGCTCAAATTCCATCTGAAGGTGTGCTCAGCATTAGAGCACTTTTTTACACATCAGATGACTTCTGGTATATGTGGCTATTACATTCACTCTTATTTTGTTCCTATTAAAAAGTGCAAAAAGTAACAAAACTTTAGACTTTTTAAAATAAGAGTACTTACATATTTATTTATGCAAACTCACATGAGAAAATTAAAGCCATCAGTGAATAACTACATTTTATTGTATTTGCTGTGAACTTCAATGACAAAATTTGCCTAATTTATATTTACTGCAACTATGGTATTTATTCATTTTTTTAATATCACGGGTGGCTAGATAGTCACATAATAAATATGCTTTTACCTTGCATCAGTTGAACTTCAAGAAAAATTAATTATATTCATCATTTCCAGATTTATTTCTTCTTGTAATTTAAGTATCTCCATGACAATGGCAATTTTTTGCTAGTTTTTGAGTAGTAGGTGCATCTTCCTGTAGTATTCTCTGCATTATCAAGTCATTTATTTGAAGGACATAGAATAATCTATTCTTAGTGATATTTAATAGTCACCCTTAATTTAGAATGAATGATCATATGTGCATTACAACTGTTTACTTCTCCTGAGTTCTTCATAATATCCTCTTCTTAGTTGAGCCGTCTGAATTACATTTAAACATTTATTAGCTATGTGTTTATATAACCAGTTACACTGAAAAAAATAACACGGTCTGAGTTACTGGGTTATTTTGAAACCTCAACTGCTATAAAAGCAGTTACAACATTGTAAGTCTTGAGTTATTTGGTATGAAAAACATATAATTCTTGTTTGTTTTAAATTTCTGTTCAAGTATACTGAGGAGAACAAAGAAAACACATTCAAGGTTTGTATCCTTCCCAGATTGTCACCATCACCATCACTCTCCTCATTGTTTGATTTCATTTGTTAAGTATCACTTAGGAAAACTTCCCCTCTTTTTTTCTATATATTTTTTTAATTTTTTAAAGATTTACTTATTTATTAGAGAAAGAGAGACAGAGAGAGCATGCCTGTGTGGCAGGAGAGGGGCAGAGGGAGAGGGAGAGCAAGAAGCTTAGCATACTCCCTGCTGAGCATGGAGTGAACCTGGGGCTTCATCTCACAACCTGAGGTTACACCTGAGTCGAAATCAAGAGTCAGATATTTGATTGACTGAGCCACACAGGAGCCCCTTCCCTCCTTTTTAAAAATATATTTTAAGAAAGATTTGTACAAAAAATTCATTTTTCGTAATTATCAAGGGTGATGATAATAAGATAATGTTATATATATATATATATGTCATGAAGAATAAGTAAATAGATTTATTTAAAAAAAACGGACTCTACACATTTCCATCTTTCTTTTCCCACTCCAATTTATTTCCTCTGAGAAATAAATATTTATTTATTTCACTAACAGTGGAACAGAGACAGAGGACACTCTCAGTTCTTGTTTACCCATCCCTTAGCCAGCAATATTTTTACTGAATTGTTTTCCATACTTACTTTGATTCTGTCCTTTGTTTTGTAAACAACCATTAGATGGCTAAGTAAATGTGTGTGCGTGTGTGTATTTCAAGGTTGATTTAATACTTTGAGTCTCATTCCAGAGTAAGAGAAAGTGAATGACAGCAAGTTAAACAGCTTATTTAAATGTTATAAGGTCAATTACAGAACTGTTTTGCTTTCATTCAGTTTGTATGTTACCCTATTCAAAGAGAAAATAGTGCTCTTGTACATGTTGAAGATAGGTGGCTTAACATGTATAATTTCTATATTAAATATCATATTCACTTGTGGGATTATTTCCAGCTTAACTTTGTGAATGCCAAGTCTTCTGATGTAAAGAATAAAGTAATTAAAGGCCAAATAATGACTAATTTAAGATTTGGGAGTTTCTTGGAAGTTTCAAAAAAATACAAATTTTAATGAGTTAAAACAATAACACACATAAGTCAGCATTGTGAATTGATGTACTTGAAACAAATGGATATTATTTTTGGACTGTTTTCCTTTTGTATATTTGCAAAAGGGGGAAAGTTGTCCTCACATAATAAATGTTCAATAAGTATTTATTGAATTGATTTGGTAGAAACCATGGGAAACATTAAGACCAGCTTCCTAACTCAATTTAGAAATCCCCTCTACACCTTCCCCACTCACTATCCAGCCTCTGGCGGAAACATGGGGAATCTCATTACTTCATTACATAGTATTTTTATTTTATTTATTTATTTATTATTTATTATTATTTTTAAAAGATTTTATTTATTTATTTGACAGAAACACAGCTAGAGAGGGAACACAAGCAGGGGGAATGAGAGAGAGAGAAGCAGGCTTCCTGCCGAGCAGGGAGCCCAATCTGGGGCTCGAACCTGGGACTCCAGGATCATGACCTGAACTGAAGGCAGAAGCTTAATGACTGAACTACCCAGGTGCCCCAGCATTTTAAAAAATATTTTTTTTATTTGAAAGGGGAGAGGCAGAGGGAAAGGGAGAGAATGTTGGTCTTAAGCAGACTCCATGCTGAACCTGGAACCCAGCCCTCGGGGCTCTCTCAGGACTCTGAGATAAGGAACTGAGCGGAAACTGTGAGTTGATCAGTTAACCAACTCTGCCACTGAGACACCTCTGGAAAAAACATTTTTAACAGAACAAAACCCATTTTCTTTTTTTTTTTTAATATTTTATTTATTTATTTGACAGAGAGAGAGAGATCACAAGTAGGCAGAGGCAGGCATAGAGAGAGAGGAAGCAGGCTCCCTGATGAGCAGAGAGCCCAATGTGGGCCTCGATTCCAGGACCCTGAGATCATGACCTGAGATGAAGGCAGAGGCTTAACCCACTGAGCCACCCAGGTGCCCCAAAATCCATTTTCTAAGGGTGTAAAAGTACATGTTAAATAGTGCTAGCCACAGTACATAGAACATTAAGTTATTTAATATTTAACATTAACAACATTTAATATAAGGAATCTGAGTTTGTATTTCTTGCAAGTTACCAATGTATTTTAATTTAACCAACAATTTTCACTAAAAGTATATAATTATGTATCTATAATTCTGTTTGTGTAATCTATAAAATACCTAATGAATATCTTCTATTATTATTGTACATATGAACCTCTAAATATATATGCAGTTTTAGTATAAAATTTTTAGCTATAAAGGGAAGCAATAACCCATAGTACCAACTTTTAAGATAATTTTTATTTAAAATATTTATTTTTATATGAACTTGATAGTAACATTTTTTTAAAAGTCTATATTATGCTAGAATCAGAACAATTCCAATTAATAATAATTCAATATTTTTAAAGCACTATGTCCACTCATGTGAACTTTTTGGAAAATACCCCTTATATATATATTAGAAGAAACATAGGAAATTTTTTATATGAAGAAGAATAGAATGGTACCTAAGGTCAGATTCTAGACACAATTTGCTTAAGTTCACTCCCTGACTTGGTCAATTACCAGATGTTCAATTTTCTCTATGCCTCGGATTTCATCTGTTTTAGAGTTGCTGCAATGATTAAATGTTCTATTTTAACTATAGAACTTACAATAGAGAGCAGAGTATAGCAAGTACCATATAAATGTGTTCTATTATGTCAACATGGCACTTCTAAAGATTAGAATCCTTTTGAAGAAGGAAAAAACTGAAAAGTAATTCAGTGGTGTAAGTGAACTGATTAAGTGAAAAGACCTCACATCCAACGGTAGCAGGGGAGTGAAATAAAGTAAATTCACTTCTGTGTTTACTATCCTGAGACATCCAGAAGAATAAGCTCATTGAGGCAAGATATAAAAATAACCCTAAAGAATCTTTGTAAAAATGTAAGTATGACATAAGACAAAATAACTGAACCCTTGCCATTTTACAAGGTGCCATCCTTATAGCAACTATAGAAAATTTAAAAATCTTTATTGTTAGGAAAAACTAGATTATCCTCAGAAGGTAGGCTACTGGCCAATGAAAATATTGTGAAGAAAAAATAATAACAGAAACTCCAGGTTAGGCTTTTAAAGGGTCTGACATTTGATATATTGTTTTTTTTTTTTAATTAGGTTAGATTACAACACTATAAGGGGTGGGTGTGGAAGGGGGAAGGAGTATAAGAACTAGAAATATTAATGGTCTAAAAATATTTTAATTAATTTTGCACATTGATTTTCCTTAAGTGATAATTATGTTAAATTTTTAGAGTCTGATGACAGCATTCTCCCTACAGCCTGATTTGCAAACTCTTCTCCCCAGTGTCTGATTAGTCATGTGGACTGTTACATTTCTGATTCATTGAGAGAATGTGAATATCCTATTTTCTGAATTTGTAAGCTTTATAGAGCCCCATAGCGACAGCCTGTAATTTGTGTGTGTGTATGTCTGTGTAAATTATTTTTCAATTGCACATTTTCTAGCAACGCTTTCAAATAAAAGAAAAAAAATCATCCGATAAAGTATTGGGTAATACTGGCTAGAGAAACTTGCGTAAGAGCACCCAATGTTGTATTAATGGTTTGGTGATTACCCTTGAACTACTCTATCACTATTTATGGGCTAGTGAAATCTAAGCAGCGTTGATGCTGTATGAGGTTGCATGGGAATTTTTTTATTTGGAAAGCTCAAAGGAAGAACTTTAATCACAATAAAGAAAAGATCAGCATTTCAGTTTTAATTTTCAGGACCTAACACGAAGGTTTTATTTTTAACCAGAGTAATATATTAAGAGACATCATTAAAATACTATGGGGATATAAAGATCACTATTGGATTTCACTTTAGCTACTGCTGATGGGGGCACCCTTCATCTTAAAATAACTTTAAATTTTCTCTTCCTAGTATCATTGGTATCAATAGTCATAGAAACAAGCAGGAACTCTTGTATATATATATTAAAAATTTGCAGTGCTATAATAACATGATAAAGACAAATCACAGTGGGTGTACATATATTTAGGTACGCACTGTGGGCTAGAAGTAGCATACAGTAGTTTAAAAGGCTTATAATGACAAATAATGCACTTAGTTCTCTTCGTTCATGTTTTTGACTAACATTAAGGAGAATTAGTATAAAATTGTGCATACATCTTGATTCCATTTCAACTAACCCTTCTGTCTCTTTATAACCAATTGCAACCAATTGACTGAGGTCCAGTGGAAGCGTTTTTTTTGGACTTCCAGAACCATAGCCGTTAGTTATTGAATGCCCATGTTTTTCAAGCAGTAAGCAGTTTGCTTTTTTTACCTTATATCCCCAAGGTGCAAATAAATAGATACAAGACTGTATTAAAGCCTGTTTTACAAAACTGCTTCAGTTGTGATATACATTTTTAATATAATAAACTGACTGCATTATGAAAAAAATTCCAGAACGAATAAACTCATAAAAATTCATTGGTAATGCCTGTTCCTCAATTAAGGAAAGTCTGTCTATCGAGCTTAGGAGAATTGCTTGTAATGAGTGGAAAGCTCCATCATGTTTCCCACAATCACTGCATCTAATGCTTACATTGCACAGAGTTATCAATTTGGACTATATTTCAAGGACAATTTCCACCGACCTTTTTGTTCCTTTCATCAGCTGTGACATTTTGGTTCAGTCAAAAAAAAAAAAAAAGCCTGATTTTTAAGGTGCTGTTACTATTCCATTTGGAAAAGCAACCATGTTATTTGCCTAAATATAACATGTATTCTGAGGAGAAGGTGCTAGACCTGAAAGGTTTCAGTTTCCCCTATAACACGAACGCCATAGAAGGGGAAGCTGAGGTTATCAGAAATTACAATCATGGACTTGATCGACAGTCCATGGAGAAACTTGAGATTTCTGTTCCCCTAGGTTTCTGTTTCCTTGCCTTGTCCTTCTTCCCACACTTGACGTGTTACAGAATTTTGACAATTGAAGAACATCTCTGGAGTACTGGTTACTCTGCCTGTGATCTCCTTGCCTACGTGGAGCTATGTCGTAAGTCACTGATTATCAGAAGAGCCTTTAAAAAGACAGTTTACTTTTCATTATTATTGAAGAATGCTACAGTGAGTGAGTGATCTGAGGAAGTCCAAACGGCCAAAGGACACATCTTAAATTGGTTTTGTTCTGAGGCATTACGGAGTAAAAGCATGGCGCAAAATTAATCTCATCAGCAAGAGAATGCAGGGTACACAAAGCATCTGCTGGCTGCCTCTGGAATAAAAACACTGCATTTGTCTAGACTTTATTTATGATCTGTTTTTGGCATAACTAGTCGTTACTGTTAAAAGCCAAATTATAGCAGGCTTGTGTAACAGATTACCTCAAAAGAAGACAAATTCTAGAATGGAATTTTTTTTAATTTTAAACAAATGTATTTTTAGACTATCTTCTATGTCCAGGAGGTCCCTAAGTCCCACAACATTTCCAGCTTTTTTAGAATGACAAGAAAACCACAAAGAGAAAAAGAGAAGAAATAAGAGAATGGCTTATTTTTTTTCTCCCATTTCCCCACAATTATAGTCCACCAATCACTTTGTGACTACAATTTTCAGGCCTTTAATTTTGCCTTCAAATCCTGTTTATTGCCTAATGGGTTTGGGGGATTGGGAAGTCCTGTGTTTCATGTGAAGGGCCTCCAGAGGAAGGGAGCTGCATTCCTCAGGATGGCATTCAGTGAAAGCTTTTCCAGAAGTACTTCTTAGTCTGATGAGTGAATTTCAGCTTCACATCAACATTTTTTTTCTTTTTTCAATTTAATTTGCACAAAAAGCAAGCAGTGATCTTCTGCCTCCAAAAATATGTATGAGTGGGTGTGTATACAAGAACAAGAGAGACAAGCATAGTGAAGGGAGATGAAGGAGGAATTGAAGAAAAGCTCAAATTATGCTTGTTCTGTCTTTCAAGCTTCATTTGGGCTTTTTCTTTATTAGAAAGCAGTGCTTATTAAAGACTCTCCTGGGAGTTTTTAATATTTTAAGAAATGGAGCTCTGAACTGAGAAGAAGGGAAGGAAATATTGGAGGCACATTGAATCTAATTTTTTTCTCTTTTCATGTTTCTCTTTTTTGGTTGTTATTTCAGGTTTTATTTAAATCCTAGTTGGCTAACATACAGGGTAATATTGGTTTTAGGAGTAGAATTTAGTGATTCATCACTTATATATAACACCTAGTGCTCATCACAAGAGCCCTCCTTAATACCCATCACCCAATTAGCCCATCTCCCACCCTCCTCCTTCCATCAACCCTCAGTTTGTTCTTTATAGTTAAGAGTATTTTAAAGTTTGCTTCCCTCTCTGTCTCTCTCTCTCTTTTTTCCCTTCCCCTTCATCTGTTTTGTTTCTTAAATTCCACCTGAGTGAAATTACATGGTATCTGTCTTTCTTTGACTTATTTCCCTTAGTGTAATGCCTTCTAGCTCCATCTACATCATTGCAAGTAAGATTTCTTTCTTTCTTCTTTTTCTTTTTTTTTTTTGATGGCTGAAAACCTGTCAGCTTAGTTGGTAAAAATCTGTCTACACTTGCACCAACTGGACTCAAAATCAATTCTTACAGTAATGATAGTGATGGTTACACTACTATACTCTGAAGAACAATAAGTAATGAGTGGTGAATTGTGTTGTAATAACACATTCCACTGAGAAAGTAAGTATATCTTATCTTGCTATCATGTGCTTTTATACAATTTCTTGGTGAAGGAAGTGACTAAACACAAAATACAATGAAAACAAAATATTGTATAACTTCATGGTTAACATTCAACTACAATAAATTAGTATTCTGGTGCTTTAATGAAGTACAACCTCTATTTAGTATTGACTGGGCCTGAAGACCCATTATAGAATAATCACATTTAAAGTTCTGGAAACCAAATTGTTGAATCACTATATTGTACATCTAAAAGTAATATAACACAATGTTAACTAACTGGAATTAAAATAAAAAATTAAAAAGCTCCCCAAAAAAGTAGAGCTCTGGAACAAAGTCCTGTTGTGATAAACCATTTATAGCTGATATTAATATGTTCCATGTGTGACATCTTATTCATTTATATATGGTCAAAAAATTTATTTTAAAAAATTAATTAGTGGGATGCCTGAGAAGCTCAGTCAGTTGAGCATTAGACTTTTGATTTTGTCTCAGCTCATGATCTCAGTGTCCTGGGATGGAGCCCCCCAACAGGCTCTGTACTAAGCATGGAGTCTCCTTGGGATTGTCTTTTCTTCTCCCTTTGCCCCCCCCTTCTCTCTATATAAAATAAATGAAATATTTTAAAAATTAATTGGAGGAGTGCCTGAGTGATTCAGTCAGTTTAAGCATCTGCCTTTGACTCAGATCATTATCCTAGAGTCCTGTGATCAAATCCTATATCAGGCTCTCTGCTCAGAAGGGAGACTGCTTCTCCCTCTCTCTGCCTGCCACTCTGCCTACTTGTGATCTCTCCCTCTGTTAAATAAATAAACCTTTAAAAACATTAATTAGTGAGCAAACCAAAAAACTACACCATCTTTTTGATTTTTATAAATTTATAAATTCATTTTTTTTTCTCAATGGAAACTCAGCTACCAAATTGTACCTCTAAAAAAATGAACAAGGACAGTGATGCATAGTATTATTATTATTAAGAATGAAATGTCCACCTAAACTGACCAAAGGATAAAAGGAGTAGCCAGGTATCAGCCATGCCCCTGAGGATAAAAGCTACTGTGAGAAGTGTCATTTGTCTTAATTAAGCTTTGATTCAGCATCTTGGAAAAATCCTCACTTGGTTAGCCCAACACTGCCCAGGTGAAGGCACTTTGCAATATTTAAAAAACAGACCTAAGTAGCGGAAATCAAAATGATCATTTTCAGGTGATTCTGATATATCCTACAATGCATAATTATTCCCTAAAGATATGCCCAATATGTATATTCCACCCTTGCATTGCATCCTAAGGTCTTTGCGCCATTCTCATTATCTTCTGACTTGGGCACTTTCCCTAATGTGTATCACACTCAAGCCACTGAGAGTAATCCCTGGCATGGACTCTATAGTCCAAGCAGCAGCTACCTCATAATTTCTTTTACATTCAGTCCTATTATAACTTCCTAGGGAAGAAGTGGAACTGGAGGAAGAACCTCCCACTCAGCATGCCTCTCCTCATCAGTCTCTCCTTTGTCTTTAGCTACAAGACCTTGTTACTATTCCGTAGCCTTGGAGAAAATGCTGAATTTAGTATATGGAGTTTACAATTTTTTTCCTTCCAAGTTTTTATTTAAATTCCAGTTAGTGTAATATTAGTTTCACATGTAGGATTTAGTGATTCATCACCTACATACAACACCCAGGGTTCACCACTTGAGTTTACATTTTAATTCTCTTCAGGAAGTTCTAGATGGGGCAGGTCATTCATTATATACTTTGAGTTTTTCTCCTTTAGTGATTACCTAGGTTAAGAATACAGGCATCAGGTATTTTTTAAAAGCTCTCCAAGTGATTCCAATGTCCAGCAAAATTTAAGAACCACTGACCCAAGTGGCATTTTAAGATGATCACAATGGCAAGAGTATGGAGAATGGTTTAGAAAACCAAGCATTCTGTTTTTAATGCTAATTGTGAGATATCTGAAACCCTTGTCCAGAACCATTAAGAAAATCTACGGCGAAACTGGGAAACGCGAGATTTTGTTTTAGTAAAAAACAAGGAAGAGATGATTGGAGTTTGGAGGTTAATTTCAAACATCTGTCCTATAGACTAGAGGTATAGCTAGAAACTGAAGAGTAAGTTGTTTTCACACAAATTTTGACTCATGGAAGTGCCACTTATTAGGGAGCATCATGGCATGGCCTCCTTTTTCTCCCCACCCTGCAGAGGGACTTTAGTGATGTGTTTTTACAAATTCTGACCTTGGGGTAGCATGAACAAGTGAGAATACCAGTGAGATGAAGCCGTACTCCTAGGCAGGTCTGCAGCTGGTGTCCTGAGCAATCTGATCAATGAGAGTCAGGCACAAGAGAGGGAAATTGGTAGATGTTCTCCATTGGCTGAGGGTAACTGTATAGGAATCCTGTGAGTCATGTCCTTAGGGGACACTAGAGTAGTTGGAAAAGATTTGTTCAGGGAGAAAGAGGGCTGGAGGTCCCATAATAGCAATTAGGGGGTGGTAATCCATAGAAACATGTGTTACCCGCAAAAGAATAATGAACGCATTCATGCATAATCAAGAACTGAGTGCACTAGGATGTCTGCCAATTTTTATCTCATACATAACTCAGTAATCCATACTGTCCAACTCGGGACAACACTGAGGTGATTGTGACTGACATGAAGAACTGTATTGTTAAATACTAATGCAAGACCTGCAGTAAGATATGCTAATTGGCCATAGGGTCTCTTCACTTCCATATCTCTATCGTTTTCAAAGGACTAAAGTAGGCACTATAGTCAGAGACCTCCTTCCACTTTGTTGTATAGGCACTAAATTACTTGGTACCATTGCTGTTATAATTATTTTTAACCTCATGGATGTAGTTAAGCAAGAAAGAGACCAAGACAGCATATAATACAGGAGTCACACAAAAAAAGATTTGATGCTGCCATAAAAGTAATGAATGGCCTCAGGAACACAGTCACATTTATCAGTAGAAAAATTTCTTATTTGAGGGTTGTTGTAAAGATTGCAAAATATAACATCTATGAAGGTAGTTAGTGCAGTGCTTTCACATAGTAGTCAGCAAATATTTTATTAGAAGTGAGCATAAATTAATAAAATGATTTTTTTTTAATAAACAGAATCATTTGATCCATTAATGATACCTGGTTTATTTAACTAACGGTTGCATTTCTATGATAGGTACAAAAGAACTATGTCAGAGCAACCTATAAGCCACAAATCTTAAAAGTTGAGAAATGCAAAAAACTATTGCCTATATTGTTATAAGCAGAGACAACTATCTTTAGAATGTAGTTAATCAAAATCTTATTTCAGTGAATTAATTAGTAACAATAAGAATGAACTGGTCATATGTCAGTCTGCATTAGAACTCTATAATTCAGAATCTTTTTTTTTTTACAATTCAGAATCTTATGCATAAAATATTAATTTAGTATCTTATTTAAATTGTATAACAATGTTATTTTTAAGAAAATTCTTCAATACTCAGTAGAGAGCCTACATTTAAATATTTAAATTATTACTTTTATAATATTATAAGTCTAAAAATTAGCTTATTTGCTCAAGAGATACATTAGACCTTTATAAAAGAAATACATTTTAGATATGAGAAAAAAGTAGAGACTAAACCAAAATACGTGTTCATATTTTTTTTAAAGATTTTCTTTATTTATTTCAGAGGGAGACAGAGTGAGTGTGGGTGTGCAGGTGTGTGAGCAGAGGGAAAACCAGAGGAGGAGGGAGAAGGAGGTGGTAAGAATTTCAAGCAGATTCCATGTTGAGCACAGATCCTGACCTTACGACCCTGAGATCATGACCTAAGCTGAAACCAAAAGTCAGATGCTTAACCTGAGCCACTTAGGCACCCCTGTGTTCATATAATTGTTAATGCTAACACTTATAAATAATTTGAAAGCATTTTATACAACATGATATTCCTGAATAATGGTTAAGTTTTGGAAAAATTAAGAATTTTCACAGATGATTCTGCATCCATTTTTCCACTACACTTTTTCCTGGTATATAATCACTTCATATCTGCCAAAGTATGGATGCATTGTCAATTTTTCATTGCATAATGTGCTGGTCGATCACCACTTGTGTGCATCCCTGATGTGGGTCAATGATCAGGTCTTAGTGTCCACTCTTACCGTGACCTCATATTATAGACTAACAACTATTGAGCTGGCTGACCATTATGTATTTTGCCAACCATATGACATTCTAATTAGACTATTTAAAATTGACATTCAGAAGACCGATCATAACTCATGAGGGCTAATATCTGTTGATTTATGTTTCTTGTATTTCCTAGGGGAGAAATCAACACCTGTGGTATGGAAAATGAATACTATGGACTGTCTCCAGTGTTTGTTTTCTGTTTAGAAAGATGCTGATTTGGGCCTGGGTGGCTCAGTTGGTTAGGCGACTGCCTTCGACTCAGGTCATGATCCCGGAGACCAGGGATTGAGTCCCACATCGGGCTCCCTGCTCAGCGGGAAGCCTGCTTCTCCCTCTCTCACTCCCCCTGCTTGTGTTCCCTCTCTGGCTGTGTTTCTTTCTGTCAAATAAATAAAATCTTAATAAAAAAGAAATATGCTGATCTGCCACAGATGTTGATGTACATGGTAATACTTGAAATACTGTGTACTCGACTAGAGGTAAAAGTGCTGATGCTGCTCTCAGATATGCATGAGGTGGCTGGTGCCTATTTGGGAATGCACCAGAACTGCTGGCTTGGGTTCAATTACTAAATAAACATAAAAGAGCTTTTACATTTTTAGATACAATTTTATCAAAACCAGCTTATATTCTTTCATGGTGGTGGAAGGAGGGAGTAAATACAAAACAGTGCTCATATCTTAAATTTGAAGGCAGGGGAAATTAAATGCAGTGCTAATTCCATTAGCTGATTTTTGATTAGGGAGATGGTTGGTTTTGAAAATGGGAAGATTTTCTGGGTGCTTCAGTAGTTCTCTTGGGTTCCTCTGATTAGAGAAGTCTAAGACTAGAAGGAAAAGGGGTCTGACTTGGCAGTGTCACACTGCAGTGTGGTGGGTGCTCGTGGGTGGCGATGGGGCTGACCAAATGATAGATGACACTGTATCAGTTAACTCTGATGGAGAGAGCACAGTTGGTTAGAGCTTTGTGTAAAAGAGATGGTTCTGATTGAGGATATGACTGAGGACCTAACATAATGGTAACATGAACACTTTACCCATTGGCACAATGAGCATCCTAATTTAAATTTCTGACTTAGATGTTACGAATATTCACTCCTCAAATTCCACAGATCAAGAATAGTAGAGAGTTTCTGTTTAGAAACTACTTTGATGCCTCTGTCTCCTATGAGAACCACAGACAGAACTTTGTATCAACTTTAATAAATTTTATCATTTTACCTTCATCATGTATTTCATTGTTTTGTAGGAATGAGTAAAGTAGCATCTCTTTTGAATAATCTGTCTAAATTGTGTGAACCTCCATATAACTGCTGATAGCATTTATGCCTGTAGACTGAGCAGTTTCTAGAGGGTTGGCTCTACTTGGATTCCACCTTCACAGTCTAGTGAAAACACGGGGTACCCTCATGAGGCTGGGGACAGTGCAGCTACCTTCTTCATACAGCTTATTTTTTTGTTCATAGAGCTGATTTTAAAGGCTCCTTGTCTTGGGGCGCCTGGGTGGCTCAGTTGGTTGGGCGACTGCTTTCGGCTCGGGTCATGATCCCGGAGACCCGGGATCGAGCCCCACATCGGGCTCCCTGCTCGGCGGGAAGCCTGCTTCTCCCTCTCTCAGTCCCTCTGCTTGTGTTCCCTCTCTGGCTCTGTTTCTCTAAGTCAAATAAATAAATAAAATCTTTAAAAAAAAATAAATAAAGGCTCCTTGTCTTGTCACCTTCCTCTTTGGAAGGCATCTTCCTTCAGTCTGACAGGTCTCTCTATAATATTGCATCTTAAAAGAATGGCTTTTGAAGAGGGTTATTTATTATTTGTTTATTTGTTTGTTTGTTTATTTATTTTTGTCTCTTTTCCTCCCAGAGAGCCCATGAGATCTTTAGGCAAAATCTCCCATAGCCTTCCCAGAAACATTAGATTGGATATCCATACCTTTTCCTGTGACAAAAAAACTGAAGTTTCTTTCATTGGCCAATGTATCCCACTGGATGACAACTGTTAGATTTTGGTATTACACATAACTGTTTTCAAAGCTTCTGCTCCCAATAAAATCATTTAGAAAACAATAAAATACTGAAATAGTATGAAATTGGAAGGCACCTTAAATATCAGCATGTTTTTGATTTTGAGTCTATTGGGGGGAGTGATTTAGTTTCACTAATTATGGTGACTCTCCTTGTCATTCTGGAAGAGCAACAGTGACTTGGGAACAGTGATTATGAAGGAAAGAATAAAGAGGAGAAAGCATTTTATTATTATTTTTTTAATGTAGGCTCCACGCCCAGTGTGGAACCCATGCAGGGTTTGAACTGAGTTCAAGACCTGAGCTGAGACCCAGAGTCAGACGCTCAACCATCTGAGCCACTCTGATGCCCTGAAAACATAGGTTTTTAAATAAAATAATGTAAAAATTATGAAAATCCTGCAAACACTCGGATACAAAACTTTAATTCTGAAATATTGTTACTAAAACTGAGACTGTGTGTAAGATTTACATCAAACTTAGGGAATTTAAGATAGGCATGGATTTGAATCCAGAGGGACAGGATTCTTAAAAGTTGGAATCTATGGTGCTAGGGTACAGCTTCTAATTGAACAAGGGAGTGGAGGCTTATCAGGATTTCTGGAGTTCCTAGGCTGTTTTTGTCTCTGAAATCAGTTTAAAACCATCTAAGGTAGTTGGCCATGCTCCCTAGCAGCTGCCCAAGTAGCAACTGCAACAGCTGGATCAATACAGCTACTGTTGTAGCACGGAGGATGGCCAAGACCATGAAATGTCTAAGTAGTAGAGGGTTGTTTTTCGTTTTGTTTTGTTTTTTAAAGATGAAGCCTAATAACTGTTACTTTGATATCTGAGTTTTTCAGATATCTCTGCTTGCAATATCACAAAGAAACTGGAATAGACATCGGGCTAGAGACCAAAGCCATTAGCACTCATTATGTTATATTACTTAAAACATACAGGATAATGCATTTGAGTACAAGAAATATTGAAATACAGAGAAAATTTGAGAATCAACAGGACAATAGAATCTTCAACACCACTTAACGGTTGACCTCTTCTTTCATTCAACAAGAAACTACCTAACGCCTCATCTGAGCCAGGCACTTAGGTTGACACTGAGGATACAGCCAAGAAAGAAAGGGAACCCCTGTTCTCTGGGAGCTTACCTTTAGTGTTTTTATTTCATACACTAATTCTATAGTTTCTTTAGTTCCAATAAATGCTGTCTCACTCAAAATGCTAACAACAGGTAACCTTTCATGAATGTTCATATGGGCCAGGCACTGATCTAGGTACCATACATCCATTGGCACATTAATCCTCATAGCAACTCTACAAGGCAGAAACTATTTTACAGATGAGAAAATGAAGACCCAGAGTGTGGGATTCACTTGCTCAAAGTTCCACATTTAGGAAGTAGCAGCACTTTAAAGCATTTAAAGCCACAGTCTGGTCACAGAATGAGCCTGCCTCCTTAACCCTACATCCATTCTACTGCCTCTGATGATAACAAACATTCTTTAAACAAACATTATTAGTAGGCATTCCTGATTATTTTGTTTCTATTGATTTAAATATTAAATACATTGGTACTTTGTTTTTAAACTTTCTGTTTATAAACTGCATGTATCACCAGTAACAAATCCTACATATGCCAGAAATATATGCAGGCCATGAGAGTAATTAAAAATAAACACAAAAATCACAGTTCTCAAGTCTGATTCTGAATTTGGCATTTATAAATAATTACACTTAAAGTGTTCTCTCACCTCTATGCCAGCTTTTATTGTATGCATAGAATTAAATGCCATCCATTCTGGAGTGTGTGCAGAATCCTGAGGCCAAGCAAAGGGACCATTGGGATTGTTAGACCAAACCCTTCATTTCATAGATGAGAAACTGAGACCAAGGAGAGGTTTCTTAAGGTCATACTTGAGAGCTTCATCTCATGTAGAGACTTCCCACTTGTTCTTTAAACAGGTTTGAGAATTAATGGACCAAGATACAGTTTGTACAGAAAGCAGAAGATAAGATAGCTATGAAATTCTCTCTTTGGTAATTTCCAGAATGTTTAATATGAATATGGTGACTTAGGGAAGTTAGTGCCAACATTTCCTATCTGACTCTTGGGACATTTTAATGAAGGATTTAAGTTTTCTTCAGAACAGAGCATGTTCACATTCAGATATGACAGAGGAGGCCTGAGAAAGGGAAAGTGACAGCACGGTATTAACCATTAAACATGGTATCAAACAGAACTATGCTTGAATCTTGATTTTGTCTCTTAATAACTTGGAAATCTTCGGCAATATTTTTCCTGAGCCTTAGTTTTCCCATCTCTAAAATGGAGATCTAAAATCTCTCTATGGAGAGATGAATGTCTATTACTTAGATTGTTGTATAAATTAAATAGGATAATGTGTTTTAATTACTAAAACAATAAAAACACACAAAAATTGAGCTTCTGGGCGCCTGGGTGGTTCAGTTGGTTAAGCGACTGTCTTCGGCTCAGGTCATGATCCCGGAGACCCAGGATCGAGCCCCACATCAGGCTCCCTGCTCGGCAGGAAGCCTGCTTCTCCCTTTCTCACTCCACCTGCTTATGTACTCTCTAGCTGTATTTCTGTCTGTCAAATAAATAAATAAAATCTTTAAAAAAATTGAGCTTCTGTTGCTTCTGTGGTTAAAAAAGGGAAATAATTAGTTCACAAAAAGTAGACATCACCTTGATGCCACATGCTGCATTTCTAGGCTTATCTGTACCATTGGTTCATCCTGTCCCGTATCTCTCAAATTTTAGTAAAAGTATCCCTGAGCAGCTTACTAGAACTTTCTTTTAGGCTATGGCAAAAAAGACAGATAAAAATCTTTGATCATTTTTTAAGCTTTGAAGCTTAAAAAAATATTTCATTGTCTGGCTTAAAATAACATTTTTAGCATCATGTGTACCCTTCCTCTCTTTGCATTTTACGTTCGAGTCATGCCAAGCCATCTGTTGTTGCCTGAAAATGCCATGTTGTTCCATAATTTACATGTTATTTCTTTTGTCTCAAATGGCCCTTTTCTTCTTGTTCATTTGCCAAACTCTTGCCTGTCCTCTTGTACTAACAAAGCTCCTAAGAGGCAGGATCCATACCTTTCTGGCACAGTGCCTGGAAAATAGAGCGTATGAGGACCATCCAAATGTTTGTCATAGGAATGAATGAGGAAGATGGTCAAGCAGGGCAATACCATTTTTGTTTTGATTAGATTTCATAATAATGTAAGGGAAATTGTGCAGTCGTAAAATGGTTCTCTACAAAAGAAAGAAACACAGACTCAGAAAATCCAATGGCTGATGGAATTATTATGGTTCAACTGTGAATTATATTTTCATGAAGAATCAAATTTGAAGGACAATCCTTATTTGCATATGTTTTGATGATTATACCTCTAATTATATTGTGTGTCAAAATTTTAAATCTAGAATTATTATTTTTAATGTGAAAACTAGACAGATCTAACACTAGCCAAGCATTTTAACCTTCAGTAAAGTACATGGCACATAGTTGGCACTAGTAATACAGTTTCAAAATAATCCTACATGGTACTCAATGGAAGATAATATACTCAAAATCTATCTTAAAATATTTATATCAGAATATCACACGTCATAATAATTACTGAGGGTTATGGTGATAAAACTAGAAATTGCTAATTTTTCCTATCTTTTTTCTCCAGTAAGATACCCTCACTCTAGAATTTATTACTCAGCATGTTAGTATCTATAGTATGAATTTTCTCTTAGAGCTAAAAAAATAAAACTGGGGTGCCTGGGTGGCTCGGTCAGTTAAGCATCCAACTCTTTGTTTTGGCTCAAGTCATGATCTCAGGGTCCTGAGATGGAGCCCCAGGTTGGGCTTTGTGCTCAGCACAGAGTCAGCTTGAGATTCTTTCTCTCTTCTTCCCTCTCTGCCCCTCCCTCCACCTGCATTCACTTTCTCCCTCTAAAATAAACAAATAAAAACTTAAAAAAAAAGAAAAATAACTAAAACTATTCATAAAGTCATCTGAAACCAGGAATACAATTTTTTTCATTATCCATTTGTCAATAAGAAATGGTTAGTTTGTGAATTCAAAAAAAAAAAGTAAATTGGAAAATGACAAAAAAAAAAAAAAAAGCCAAATTATTCAAAACCCAAACTCCTCTTCAAAGTTTAACTCATGTCCTGGCTCATCTCTGAGGTTCTCCCTAGTTTGATCATTCATTTCCTTTCTAAGTGACTACATACACATCATGTCTTTTGGTATATTTCACATATGTGTATTTATACTCTCCTAGAGGACTATGAGCTCCTCCTCAAAGAGACAAGATTATCTTATAGATACTCCTTCCTAACCCTACTGTGCTGTAAACACAGCAAATACATAATAAATATTTGGTGGTTCCTATTTGTTAACAAATGCCAAATGGGGAATTGCAACCACAATAACTAAGATAGTTTTGTACTACTATTATTTGTTGTTAAGGAAAACCCCCAAGGCAAGAGTGAGTTCTAGGAGGAACAGAGCAGATAGTCTTGTGAGGGGAGTCAAGAAAGAAGAATAGCATCAGGGACTAATTCATCATTTGAAAAATAGATTGTCTTCTGTTCCCTAGGCAGTCTGCTGCTGAGCAAAGATGAGCTACAGTAACCAGATTGGTTTATTAAAATATGGTCCCTTTAGTTCACCATGACTCATCTTTATGATGAAGCTGTGATTCTGGGAACTGAATGTGCTAATTTTGCTATTCTCATGACACACAAAAGAATAACATAAAACTTAATTTTTAATGACTTCACATTCAGTTTACTGCCACTGTATAGCTCAGCCTCTGTATGGACTGAACATGTAATAAAATTTGATAATATAAAAAACTGTCATAGGAGTCCCTTCGAGCAATGACCTACTCTAACTGTTTGGTATTGAAAGTTTGTGGATCTGCCCCAAGGAAATGCTCTAGATAATTAAAAAGTCTTTCTCCATCCTTCAATACCTCCCACTCATTGCCCTACTCCACTAAACATCACTGCCATGTTAACATGATTATTTTTCATTTTTCACATCTATATCCCCAGAACAAGTGCCTGATACATAAAATGTTGAATTAATGAATAAAAATCATTTGACAGATCAGTTCTCGACCTGGAAGTCTAAACCAAGGACTTGAAATTCTGTTTTATCTGAGACCAGAGCTAACAGTGAAAAGTAACAGGGGCAGTGAGAATTAATGGGCCATCATTTGTTTCAGCAATGAGTTAGACAGACTTTGTGGTTGCCAGAGGTTTAGTGGTCTAAGGAAAATTTCCACTGTGATATTACAGTACCTTGTTGGAACTGCCTTCTAAAATTCTGAGAGTCTTCGACCTCTGTGGTGGAGCAAATGTGTGTGTGGAGGGGAGGGGTTGGTGGGGAGGAGGCAGAGGTGGGTGTAACTGAGGGAAGACCCAGTAGATTTCACAAGGAACCTGCTTTCAAAGTCACTGTGGAGCCTGAAATTTGAGTCTCAGGAGGAATCATATTAACGGTGTATATCACCATTTGCTTTAGCTCAAATGTTGTGCATCTATTGAATACATTCATATGATATCTATGTTATAAGATCTAGCGTTAGAGATTTAAATACCACATTTTATAATAATAGTTGAAAAATCCATTAAATTTCATAAGAAAACTTTTCTTCTGGTACAACTCTGGACTAAGAAGTTGTTTGGGAGAAAAATAAATAAATTCAAAATATTCATTAAGAAAAGAAGCAACACTATCACAGCTATATACAGAACCATAAAACAACAACAACACAACAAAGCAACTGAAAAGTGAGCCAAAGATCTGAATATTAATACCCAGGGCAGAGACAGATCCAAGTTTCTGTAGAGCCTGAGCATAAACCATTTAGTGGCACTTCTTTAGAAACAAAACAAAACAATATTATAAATGTACTATTATGTATGGAGGACTGGAAGGAGCCCCGAAGTTGAAGCTACACCCATTTCACAACGTACTAGCCTCAGCACATTGCCATGGTCGGTCTGCTCATGCAAGACTGACAGTGTTTACAGAATAGGTTTTTCCGGTAAATTCAAGTCAGGAAAAATAAGATACATGGAAGAAGAAATGTGGGAAGAATAGGGGAAGAAGCATTGTAGCAGCAATGATGCCATGGTAATTAAGCACTAAAGCGGAAACAATACACAGCAGTAATTCTGACAGCTGAAGAAAGTCTGTTTTGAGGGGAGATAAGAAAAAAAGTTTTGCTTTGTGGAAGCTAAAGAGCTATTTAAATCTGAGAATCCAGTCTAAGGTCATCACTCTGTCATGCTAAAGGCTTATCAATCAAAGGACAGCTATTTTATTGCTAGAAAATTGCTAGACAATTGTGGAGCTCACCCTGAGGAAACAAGAGCCAGTGCCTAGAAACATTTTTCCACCTTCCAGTCTCCACTCGCCATTTCACCTCTTTCCTCTCTGCTCTTTCTCCTGTCCTGCTACTTCCACACCAATGTGTCCACAGAGATTCTACTTATGAAATAGCACATTCTTTTGGATGAAAATTACATGACAGAAGTGATTACAAAGGTAAAGTCCAACCAAATGCAGGCATTGTACACTTGCAAAGTCAAAGACTTTCAAATTTATTATACATAATATAAGCAATTAGTCAAGTGGCCTGAGTGAGAAAGGATTTGAAAGTCAGACATTCAGACTAGTGTGGAGACAGCTGTGCCCTTCTGCTGAAGAAAGGCTTTTGAGCCATTCTATTCTCAGCACACTAGGTGGTGGCTTGCCTAGATCATGAGCTTGTTGTAGGTAGAAACCAGTTTTGTTCATTTTTATTTTTTAATCTCGGGTCTCTCATTCAGTGTGGCAGTAATGGATGCTCAATAAAGTGTAAGAAATGAATGTTTCCTGTGAACACAGGAAGAAAAACCTACATTGAGCATGAGATGCTCAATGTCTATCATATTAGAGATTTTAGAAAATCACAGAGTACTTTGAAGGGTGCTGACAACTCAAAGGTCATAACAACCTTGAAGAAAAACAAAGAATAGGAGAAGAATGCTTCAGGCCCTGCATCCTTACTGATTTGGGTAAAAGTTAGCTAATAATGATCCCAGTGTCTCTCAGGTAATATTTGACACCAATTTAGTAAGGAAGGCAAATAGCCCAAAAGTAAACTTATTTAAGAGACATTTATGTGGAAAGACAAGTCAGAGTGTAGGCTGTATGTATGCAACCCTATGTCTATTGCTACTCCATCTGTGACCTATGTTTATATTATGTATATATTGTGTTTTTTTTTTTAAGATTTTATTTATTTATTTGACAGAGAGAGAAATCACCAGTAGGCAGAGGGGCAGGCAGAGAGAGAGGAGGAAGCAGGCTCCCCACTGAGCAGAGAACCCTATGCGGGCCTCAATCCCAGGACCCTGAGATCATGACCTGAGCTGAAGGCACAGGCTTTAACCCACTGAGCCACTCAGGCGCCCATATATTATGTTTATATATGTTTATATTGACTTATTGTCATAAATGAACAATAGAAACCCTTAGAATCAGCTGCTATGTCGGTTATTTATGGAGGAAAGTAATCTGATAATACACATCAGGAAAGAAATCTTTTAACATGTTTTCAAGGTTTCACATTTCAGCTCTCTGAAAAAATCCAACCACAAAATGCAGCTTCATTAACCAAAGCCACCTAAATTTTTACTGCACTTGAGATTTACAACTTCGGCAAATTTTAACTTTTCAACTGGAACAAATAACTTTTTATTCCAATCCATAATCTTCGTTGGCTTTAGAATTAAAATAGGTCCACCCTAAGTGCACAAACCTACAAGTAACTTTTCTACAACCCACAAAATAGGCATGGTATGAGCTCCCCCTACTGGTACAACACTATTCCCACTTCATGATTCCACTTAAGGGATCATGCCTGTGAGTTCCAGGGTAAAAGAGAATTGCAATCAAATGTTAAAGAGGAGGAACTAAACAAGTTTTAAAAAACCAAACAACCCAAACAAAACAAAACAGAAAAACAGCTATACTCAATCTAAAATAATCTCTGTGAAGGAAATATGCAAAAGACATCTTTACAAATACTGGATAGCACCTTTTAAGTCCCCACTGAAGACCGGACAGAGTTAGGAGGGTAAATTACATGACTGTCACTCTCAGGGTATTCTGGTGTCCTCATTTGCTTTCCAAAATATCAACAAGCAGAAGCTTTTTGTTGTTGTTGTTGTTTGTTTGTTTGTTTTTTGAAGATTTTATTTATTTTTATTTGTCAGAGAGAGAAAGAACAAGAGAGTACAACCAGAGGTAGCAGCAAAGGGAGAGGGAGAAGCAGGCTCCCAGCCCCCGCTCAGCAGGGAGCCAGATGTGGGACTCAATCCCACCATCATGACCTGAGCTGAAGGCAAACACTTAACCAACTGAGCCACCCAGGTGCTCCTAACAAGCAGAGTTTAATTGTGGTGGTGTTTATACATGCCTCGAACAACACATGTAAAATTTTTCTAACAGCAAACGTGAGAGACTATAGGCTTTAGAGAAAAAATAGGGTAGCACCATGGAAGTTCAACAAAGTCTATCTAATATTTCCAGTATTATAGGTGTGTGAACTGGGGAACTAAAGGTAGAAGTCATGAGTTTTATATTTCAAGCCACTCAAATTAGTTGTCTCCAGAGGAAAAAATTCAATGTAAGAGTCATGGCAAATATAGGTAAAAGTGCTATTGTGAGGATACACTGGCAAAGCAGAAGAACTGCTACAGAGGTGTTGCTAGTGATAAGCTGCTACAGAAAAAATATAATGAAAGAAACGGAACTCCCACTCTTTGAGTCAGCAGAAGGGAGCTGTTTCATGATATTTGCTATATTCGTAAGGCTGCAATTTGATTATATTGGATTCTGTTATCACAATCTGTTACATATCCTACATAGAATATAAATACATAAAGCCATTTAAAGGCCAAATTATAGAGCTGTCTATTTTTATATTTTACCTTTTACTGCCATACCAGTGGTGATGCTTAAGTGGTATAAATTAAAAATGGTAAATGCAAAACAAAAACATTAATATATGAAAGCTTTATTTGAAAAGCCACTGGTTGAAATCCCCAAAGTACATCAGTCTGCTTCCCTCTTGAAGTCTGAGAAAATTGCCTTTAATGAGTATAAGAGGTCCAATGCATGAGCTTATTTTTCATTATTTATTTTTATTTTTTTTAGTGATACTTTTTATGAAACATTTCCATGTCCTACAAGTAAAGCTCCATATTCATTCGTGCTGAATGTGAATGGAGAATTTGAAGACTATAAAATAAGGTAATGAGATTATTTGTTTTCCTTCCCCTTTCCAGATCCTTCTTTACATTGGCATGTAACATTTTTTTGCTCATACCCCTGTCAGTATGGAAAGGAGTGAAAAGTAATTGGAGTAGATCGGACACTAACATCTGTCATCTTCTCACCACCTTTTTGCCACTCTCCTGGCCAGGTCAAGGTCATCTTTACTTGTCTTGCCACAATAATCCTTTTCACTGGTTTCTTTACTTCCTCTCTTATTTCATCTACCACACATGCTCCACACAGTAGAGAGTAGTCTTTTAAAAATATAAGCTAGATTATATTACTCCCCTTCTAAAGCTTCCCCTGACACTATATGTAAAATCCAATTCCTTATCACTCTCTACTTCTACTATTCTGCTCAATCAGTGTGCTCAAACTACACTCAAACTAGTTTCTTTCTGTTTCTGGATTGCACTAAGATCTCCCTTAGAGATTGACATTTGCTCTTTCTTTGCTCCAAATGCCCTGCCTCTGGATCTTAGAGCACCTTTCTTTTCTATAATTCAGGAGTTCAGTGCAAATCTCCCTCTTCCCACAAAACCCAGTCACTTTGTATTACATCCATTTGCTGCTTTATTAAAAGGAATGATCATTCGATGAAAGGCTCTTATCTATTTATTTCTTACTTTTTTCCTTTAGAATTAAATTTCATGTTAACAGGGACTTTTTCTGGACCTCAAGCATCTACAACACAGCTGGCATGTAGTCCAATAACATTATGCTATATTATCAATACAAGAGAATATATGCTATATATAAGGGATAAGTACTATATAATCAAAAAACACATGGAATAAATGTTCTGAATAAAAAGTCCGTGTGTGTGTGTGCACGTGTGCATACACACATGCATAGGGGACTAATAATCAACAGCACATCACACGAAACAAATAGCATAGATATTCCTCTGATTAGTGCAAAATTCCTACTTAACAGCAACACTTTCCTTTAAATCAAATTAATAAATGTTTAATATATTTTAGAAAAGACTGCAATTAAATTTAAATCCCTGACTTTAAAATATATGGCAGATTGCACATGAAACAATGGATATATGGGAGAAACTGGACCTCCAGGGACTTGAGTTTAAAACCTGGCTGTGCCACTAACTACATGGTCCTTGACAAGTAACTCAATCTTTGTGTCTTTTATTTTCTTCCTCAGAAAATAGAGATGATATGTCTTTCTTGAAGAGTTACAGCAGGTATTTACTATGTGGTTATAAAATACCTGACACATAGGAGGCATTCATTGCAAGTTTATTAATAATATGAATTAGTTTTTGGAGTGTGACACTGGGTTTATCAATTACTGGAGAAGATTAGCTAGATGAATGTTAGTGGTTTGTGTATTTATATATACATACATATTTTTGAATTAGCAGTGATGTGTCTTTATCGGTGTTTCTTTAATTACTCAATTTGAAAGCAGCATACCTAAAAGTAGTGCTGCACTTGAAATGCTTTCTCATCTATTCCTTATCATTCCCAGTAAGCTCAGGGAGTAGTATGCAACTACTGCATATTGCATTTTTCTTCTGTTTGGCCTTGTTTCAAACATCAAAAAATTAGAAACTTTGTGAAAAGAAATCAGTAAATACGGTGTGCTGGAAATGTCGGTAATACTATTTTAATTCTCAGATACTTAGAGCTAAAAACTACTTAGAAAAAGTTAGAAAAATATTTCTGAATTCAGGAAAAAAAATAAGTCTTTGTTGAACCAAATACGTCATTACATATAATGGAGTCCCTTTCATAAATTCATTCAGTCATTGATTTGGACTTCAAAGTATGCATCATACATAGATTGTGAATTCTTTTGATTTTTTAAAAAGATTTTTTAGTTATTTGAGTGAGAGAAAGAGACAGCATGAGCAGGGGGAGGGGCAGAGGGAAAGAGATAACCGGACTCCCTGCTAAGCTGTGAGCCCGAGGGGGGGTCAATGTAAGGACCCCAAGATCAATGACCAGAGCCAAAGTCATATGCTTAACCCCCTGAGCCACCCAGGTGCACCTCCTTTGATTTTTAATATCACTTTTGCTATTTATTTATTTAGAGTGTGCGTGTATGAGCGGAGATGGGAGGAAGAACGGAGGAAGAGGGACAGAGATAATCTAAAGCAGTTTTACTTTATACTCTAAAATCATTGCTGTATGTGTGGATGGATCCCACAACCCTGAGATCATGATACTTAACTGGCTGAGCCACCCAGGCTCCTCTGATTTTTAATATATTTGTTTAAGAAAAATGTTTCAAGGTCAGGTATTCTTGAAAAGTACTATTTAAACAAAATGTAACATGGGAGATTTTTCAGTCTTTCACATGTGGCTAAGGTTAGTAATGGCTTCAGTTTTAGCAGAACTGAGGAGTTTGCTGAATTTTCTCTGCTAAAACTACAGAAGTCTTGGGCAAATGGAAACAAGTTGGTCATCCTATATGTCACTTTTCAAAAGGGGTGAAAATATATTGCATTTCCCAGTCTCACCTATCTGGATACCCTTTAGTGTAATAGCATCCTGAAGCATTCAGGTTCCACAGAATACATTTTCAGAAGTGCCAGGAGAGGGAGAGGTTGTCAGCTCTCCTACTCAGCAGTATTAGACATTAATTTCAATCTTTGTCTTGTCTGGCAAGAATGAAACCAATTTTTTCCTAATGAAATATGTCCTGGTAGCATTAAATGCTATTTTAGATGATGGGGAAAACGTGTGTGTATGTGGTAAAGAAGAAAATCTACATCTGGGGCACATTTTTCTTGGTTTTCTTAAAACAAATGTGTTAGGGGTATAGAAACAATTGAGAGGGGAAGTGCATTTAATGAAAAAATATTATGTGGACTAATAATGGAAAGAAGTGTTAAGAGTTAGAACATACAAAAAAAATACAGTTTACCCAACCCCGATGCTACTTAAAATTCTACCTGTTTTTTTTTTTTTTTCTCGTTGGACATTAAAACTCTATTTCTACAAAATATTAAGCATCACTGCTTTCTCCTTTCTTCTCCTGACATTTTGCATTGAAACTCCCTTTCTGTCTCATCAGGTTGCTCTCCTATCTTGTTTCTCCAAACTTTTTTATCTCCCACAAATACCTTCTTTTATATCTGAGCACAGCATTACCACATTGCTCCCATTTCATTTATGGGGGGAAATACATGGGAGAGAAAATGATGGGGTGAGAGCTGTCACTCAGATTTGGCAAAAGAAATAGAATTGCTCTCTCCTCATTTCTTAAGGAATGATGTTTCTTCTGGCATTTCCAATGCCTAATCTAAATAAGTTGAGGGGCATAACTTAGCAGTTTCTGGGAAGGAGAAGAGTAGACTCTATATTCACATATGCATCAATTAATGGCTATTGTATGAGTTGATGCCATTGCTCTGTCAGTTCACTTATCCGTCCATTATTTATCCAGTATTTATCAAGCACCTACTATATGCCAGGCATACTTCTATGAAATTCTGCTGTTAGCATCTTCATTTATTTTTTATTTTTTATTTCTTTTAAAGATCTTATTTATTTATTTATTTATTTGACAGAGAGAAATACAGCTTGAGAGGGAATACAAGCAGAGCGAGTGAGAGAGAAAGAAGCAGGCTTCCCTCTGAGCAGGGAGCCTGATGCAGGGCTGTATCCTAGGACTACGGGATCATGACTTGAGCCGAACGCAGACGCTTAAGGACTGAGTCACCCAGGCACCCCGCACCTTTACTTTATACTCTAAAATCATTGCTCTAGAATCCCCCTGGCATCACAGGGAGGCTTCATCTTCCTCTCCCTTAGATTACATATTTCATAACATATTTCATAACAGCTGAAGTTCAGAATTCTGCTCCCTTACTTCATTAGATCAATAAAATTTCTGGATGGAAGGAATGAATATCCAGGGTTTTATTTCACAGATAATATTCTTTGGTGCTAACATGCATTTTATGTAGGGTAATCATTGTAATTCCTTGAAAACGCAAAAAAGACAGGCTTTTATCACCAGTTCAATGTCAAACAACTGAAGGCATCGAATGGATTTCCAATTGATTCTATTCTCTGGCCAAAGTCATTTGGTATTTTAATAAGTAATTTGGATGTGAAATAAAGTATTCACATAGGGTAAAATTACTTCAATTACCTACAAACTAACTAGCTAGTACCTTAAAATAACTTCAATTTTTTTTTTTTCTCTGCACACCACTTTTAGGAGAATGAAGTAAATCACAAGTGAACAAGTTGATATACTGGTATCAGATGATGCTTTTCAAAAATCAAGACAAGGCAGAGGAAAAAAAAACTTTCAGATTAAGCTTGTAGTCTATTTTTGCTAGACTCCTCTTTGATTATCTTGATTTTCTTGGGGTCTTGGATATATAAGTGGGTGCTCATTTTTGATATTGGTTTAGGTTTGTGAATATTATCTTCTTGCCTATTCTTGGTGGGATCAGTTATGCTCTATTTTTTGTTTGTTTGTTTTTCATGCCTCTTCTATGAAATTAAAATAATTCTTACAGTTACTTTAGCATACAAAGTGCTTTACATTCAACTTTTATTTCAGATTTCAAATAATTTAATGGATAGTTTGTAATTGTGAATGGAAACATTTTGAAATTCAAGCAAACTTTTTTGATGTTACTGTCAAAGCCTTATTTCTTCTGGCCTGTGTATAGGTGTATTAATAACAATTATCTCTAAGCAAATATAGAAACAGATTATTTCAATGAATTGGGTTGATGATATAAGGTAGAACTGATGAGAGATATTCAGACAAAAGAGGGGACAGAAGGAAATCCTCCTGTAGACTATGTTCTCTGATTTATTCTTGGAAGATGAATAATATTTAAGAAAAAGCATGGGAAGACTTTCAGGAAGAAGGAAGAGCATTGGCAAAGCAAAGATGCATGAAAGCAAATGCATTGTATCCCAATGAACTACTGTCAATGAAAAGGTATGCTGGAGTGCCGAGTCTGAGGTAAAGAAGACTAATGATGAGGATGGAGAGGCAGGTACTGGAATAATTCTGGAGGTCTTTGTTTCTCCTACTGGAAGACTGACTTTAGTCTTAAGGATGACAGGCAGCCATTGTTGGAGTGTAAGCAGGGCAATGATATGTTCAGGAAGTGTTTTATATAAAGCATTCTGACTGTGTAAGAAAAATTTAAGGATGACAAGACAAAGCAGGGAAACCTGTTAGGCTTTTTTTCAACATTAGAGACTAGAGATGACTAGGGACTCAAATAGGGGATTGGTGGATGGTCTGGAGATACAGATTTGAGAACTGCCCACAATTGAAACTCCAGTATGTGCTGATTTATAGGACCGGACTGGCTTTATAACTCTGCCACATCTTATTTCAAAGCACAGCTTAGTATATGGGAGCTCTCTCTTAGTGAAATGACAAGGAAGTTTCCTGAATCAATGCCTGAACATTGGACACTATGGACCTCAAAAGCAGTGAGAGTATGAGCTTCCAGAGTATAACCATTTCATACCATCCCACCATTTAAGATGCAGTATAATAACTCTACAACTAATTCCCTTCTTTTTCTAAACTGCCAGCTGTGTTTCTCTTAATTATATTTAAAAATAACACCTACTTTCAAAGACAACCACATTCAAGCTGCTATTATGGCTGTCTTTTGAGTAACTGAATAAAGTCTTCAACATTGTACACTCTCCAACCCTTAAAATCTCAAAAAACATCACAAAGCTCAAAGGGTTGAGGAACGATAATGCTCTGTAGCTCAACATGTCTTTTCACTAAGTTTCCAACCAATACCCTTTAAATCAATGCGTCAGAAATTCTACTTGCCAAAGGCCTTATTTTTCTGTTAGCACTATGGTCTCTGGAGAGGACTGTCAGTGTATCTGGAATGACTCCTGTCTTAATTTAATGCTTACAAGATCATGAGAAATTTCTCAATTTTGCCAGGAACAAATATGCATAGAACACATCTATTTTACATCATAAAGATGAGTTTCCTTTTTAAATGATTTCATAATAATGATCTTTCTGTTTGTGCCTTTTACCAAAAAAAAAAAAAAAAGATAATAACAAAACAGTCACCTATTCAGCTGAACTATGGGATTAAGGAGTGAGATAAGCATTTTGAAAATGAAAAAATGAGGGGAAAGATTAAGGTTACAAGAAATATTTAATTAGGAATGGATCCAGTTTAAATGATCCATCTGAAGAACAGGTTCTTGGAAGCATCAGACCTTATCTAAAAGCCAGTTAGTTCCCTTTGTATTCTTCTCAAAGAGATCAGTAAGGAATACAAAACTGTAAGATTTTTCAGAACCAGATTACTAACTGACAGGCTCTGGAATAATTCTTTTGGTTTGACTCATTGAGCCAGGATGCTAACATTATTTAAACATTGTTTTCTATTTAGTCTTGGACTTGTTTTTTAATTCTAAAGCTATAACAACTGTGTAATTTACCAGAGAAAATGAAATTGCTCTGTTAAGTACACATTGAAAATCATACACTACAATATGTATTGTACATTTAGTACAGTAAAAAAAGGCACTATATTTTCAAATCTAAATTTGAAACCAATTCAGTTCAATTTGGCATGCACTAAAGCATACAGAGAAATTCCTGTGTATTGGTCACAAGTGAAATTTTCTGCTTGCTTAAAAATATCAGAACAAAAGAAGGACATCTTAAATAAAACCCCAAATAAAAAGTACCTTAAGAGAAAAAAATGGATTAGACTATGGTAAAACCTAGAATATCTGTTCAATAAAGAACCACAGACATTATCCCTCAGATGGGTAGCAGACTGCTTTATCTAAGATAAACAAGGGATACTCTGTAAAGAATATACCATAAACTCCTGAAAATCAGCAACCCCCAGGCAAAAGAAACTTTATCTCTTTTCTTCATCCCTTACTTCAACACAGTGCAGTCTCCACACAGATCTTGTAAAATCACCAATTGCTTCCAGTTCACTCACAGGAAGAGCCAAGGCTTTCATGAAGATCTACAGGCTCACCTCCAGGCACCCTCTCCCTCACTTTAGACCAAGTAACATCCGTGGACTACCCAGGTACACTTTTGCATATGCAGTTATCCTGGAATGCCCTCCCTTTCTTTATCTGCAAGCTTTGCTCCTTCCATTTCCTCCTTATCTTGGTCCAAGCCTTCCTAATCATCCCAAACTAATTAGTAGCCTCCTCCCACTCCCCTCCACACACAACTTTTCCTTATCCTACTTTTCCCTCCTACAGAGAAGTCATTACCATATGATGACCTATATTTTCCTTTGCTTATTTGGTTACTGTTTGGTCTCTTCACAAGACATAAGCTCTGTAAGAACAAAAATGCTGCCTGTTTTATTTCTTGTTTTAAATTTTACAGATCATAAAGGATGCAATGATACAATGTTCACATTTTCCCATTCTCAGCTACTGGGAGTGTTGTATACAGACAGTTTGTAGCTGAATCTCTCCCTAGGTCTAGTGTGCAGCTAAAGAGAGCCACATGGCCTAAGTAATACTCCTCTTCTGGGATTGCTCACATCAGTGGTGATCAAGGATAGGATGGGAAGGCCAGCCCCATTGTTCTGATTCAGCACAACTAATAGGCGCACTCCCATCTTGAGAAACATTGTGGTTTGAGTACTACGTTGGGTATACCAGATGATTTCAGAAATAAAAAAAAACAATGAGAGTGGAAAGGGGGCAAGATGATGGGATGATGAAATCTCATATAATTGTTGATAGGATTTATGATTTATATAAACCACAGAATATAGGGTCTGGTTAGTGGCAAACAGCTACTGCAAGAGGTAGGGTAACCTTGTGCCTTATCATTTCCTTCATTCTTGGAGTTCAAGGACTGATTTAGTTGTCATATTCACTGTTGTGTTTGCGGGTAAGCTGTTCATCCTTCATGGTCATCATTTACACACCCAAAGGCTATTGTGGTGGATAAATAAATTAATGTTATAATACTGCTTTTTATAAGTCATAGAATGTTTTACAAATAGTTATAAATGAGTATAGACATCCTTACAGATTTATCTATTTATGCTCTTACATCAAGTGGAACTCTAATAAAATCGTTCCATCTATTTTGAAATAATTTCTTCCTAAGCTCAAGTCCCCTTTGAAAAATTGTACCATGCTTAGAATCCTAATGGAAATTCTTTCATGTAAGGATACTGAACCCCTCAGATTATGAATGCATCCCCTTTCTTTTTTTGGTTTTCTGTGGAGGCAATATGACTGCCGTTGAAGTTTCAAGAGTAATTATTTACTGTTCTTAAATCTTAAATATTATCCCTTATTTCTTGCCTATCTTGTGTAAATACAATTCCTCTGATATCAACACTGATTAACCTTCCCTGCAAGATGCAGAACAAGCTGTCTCCTCTAAATACTGAAAACTATCATTGGATTTGTGGAGTTCTTATTATCTCAGCATCAATACTTTATATGATGGACTTAAAAATAATTGAGAAAAAGATTCAAACTTCTAATTAAAATCTTCAGAGAAATTATATTCTTAGAATAAATGAGAATAAAGAGCAAAGGTAATATAAATTATTTTAATTTCATTTTTAATTTTTTGGAGTTCAAAGTTCCTTACATTAGTTTGTTAGAATCATCTTTCCTATAAGTAGATAGTATTCTCTTCTACTGATAAGATAGATGACTCTCCAAGGAGACTGAGAGTAAAGATCAAATAGGCATCCTTTAAGCCAATTAAAAATTTAGAATACATATCTTCTGATTCATAATCCAAAGCCATTTCTATCACACTGCACACAATGATTGTGTTTCTTTTCCTAGATACACTTAAAAAAAAATCCAAATAGATGATTCAGACAAAAGTCTGTAGCATCCATTTGACATTTTCAAGCAATCTTCTCTAGAAATTCAGACAACTATTACTATTCTACTGGGGGGAAAATTTATTTTTCTTTTTAAGATGGTAGCCATGGGGGCGCCTGGGTGGCTCAGTTGGTTGGGCAACTGCCTTAGGCTTAGGTCATGATCCCGGAGACTAGGGATCGAGTCCCACTTTGGGCTCCCTGCTCGCAGGAAGCCTGCTTCTCCCTCTCTCACTCCCCCTGCTTGTGTTCCCTCTCTGGCTGTATTTCTCTCTGTCAAATAAATAAAATCTAAAAAAAAAAAAAAAAAAAAAAAAAAAAAAAAAAAAAAAAAGAAAAAGAAAATACTATTTAAAAAAAAAAAAAAAGATGGTAGCCATGTGTGAAAACAAAGCATAGCCAAGTTGATAACAAAGGTTCCTTTCTCCTCCCTTTTGTCACTCTTCCCCCTCTTCTGTTTGTTTTTTGTATTCTTTTCAGTTTCATTACTCCTTACATGTTCCTCATTCACTCTATCTCTATTTCATTACTCCATTGCAATATTGCTTTTCTTTGAGGCAAAGAGAAAGTAAAATGGATTGCAACCCAGGAAAAGTGGGGATAAGATTTCAGTTGCAGTTCTGATGGCTATATGCCCACCTCCAGGCAAAAGAGCAACTCTCAGGTGTAGGATAGCAAAAGCAAGGTTAGTTTCCACTTTCTCCCCATGTGTATTGCCCTGGAAGAATCTCAGACTTTGTGTACATGGTAGAATTTCTTTATCGAATCAGTAGTTCAGCTGAAGCTACTTACAACTGATGCCTGTTAGACATTGGCTGTCATGGGGAAAATGCAAGGTGAGGCATTTTGTGCTTGCTAGAACTTGACTGTGACAGTGAGGTAGAGAAGGTACAAACAGAGGTTAGGAAAGGGAGTATGTACAGCACCATGGAAGAGAAAAATTACTTAGCCTTATATAAGAATATTTTATAGAATGAATATTCAGTTTCTTGTTATTTACAGTATAATTAACATTTTATTTCTGCAGGGGATTATTTTTCTTTTGATAATTAGAATCATAATTTTCCCATTGTGTGCCGAGAAGAGAATTTACATGTAATCTCTTTGAAAGTAAAACACTGTCATATTCATTGTCAAAGCAGCAGAAATCTTGCCACAATTCCTAGGTTATATTAGGTTTGCTCAATTCAACAGAATTCCTAAATATCATCAAATTCAGGTTAGAAACATATGGATTTTTAAAAAATAATTTTCAAGTTCTCTAACTTGTACTTTTTTAGCAAGCCACATAATCATAAATAACAGTTTAGGGTCTAAAATCCATGGCAATGTAAACATCTCTTGATCTATCCAATATGTATATAAGGTAAATGTCTTAATTATAGACATCTGAGTAATACCATATACAATTAATTTGCACAGGGCAATTTTTCATTAAATAAAAATATATCATAATTGGTTTCACACAGTGAAGTTATTAGAATTACCTGGATATTAAAAATCTCTATACTAAAATGTATAGTCTCTATACTAAAAATGGATGTAAAATTGATTTGTTATTATACATTCCTGACATTCATCTATTAAATAATTCTCTTAAAATGAGGTGATTATATAAACTCTATAATAAGGCCCAGTGTGTCCTTTAACCTCATGAAATGAAAATATACCTATGATATCTATGCTGTATATCTTAGAGACATTTCATGTCTATACACATCATACAACTTCCTATAAGAGATTACTAAAATTTAATTGTGGGTTTTTCCAGACCCATAGCAGGATAACACATTTGTAATTATTTTAATAGTAAAAATATAGTTTTGAATTTACTGGACTTATTTTTTGTTTTTAGAATCTATCAAAAATCTAATCAATTCAGAAATACTTTTAAAAGAGAGTAATGGAAAATATTCATAGCTTTGTCTTCATAATATGACTAAAAGATGGATAAAAGGAGGGATTAAAAATTATCCTTTAACCACCCACACACCTCTGGATTTTGAGAGGAGGATTCTTTAATACTTTTTCTTACTGCAGTATTTGTTGCTTAAGGAAGTCTGTGGGTGGATAAGATGTTATTATTCCTCCTACACACACCCGTTTTCTTATTTACAACATTAAATCTCCATATATATAAGTACTTGAAACAACAACCCTTTACTTTCAACTATGTTCTGAAATTCTGTGGAATTTGGTCCACACTTTATCTTCCTATAAGATACATTTATAATTAATTATAGTTTATCCTGATTCTTTTCAAGTGAGTCTATCCAAAAAGGGTTTTTGAAGTAGATGCCTATCCAACTTTTGCCTGAAAACAAGAATTCCAACTTCTTGTCTGAAAACAACAACTCTTACGTTCAAAACTAATAGTACAAAATTATTCTTTGTATTAATAGTTTCCTTAAACACTAAGAAGATACAATCATTGACATGGGAAAAGCCAACTTTAAACGCAGTATTTCTTATTACAATACAGATTACCTTTGTAAGTGAACGCACATTTGTAATTCATGCTGGAGACACAGTAAACATGTTTTACCTAAATAAAGTTAGCCCCTTAAAATGTTTCATCTGAATAAACAGATAGATAGTTAAAAATTTTAAAAATCCTTATAAAATATGTATAATTTTATGAAATGTTTATATCCCTTAGGGATATAGTAAATGACAGATATGCTCTTGTGCAAATAATAAAACTTAAATTATTTTAAAGTGATCAGGTCTAATCTTCATTGCTAATACAAAATTCATTCATTTAAAAATATAACAGACAAATATACCAATGGAACAGAGTAGAGAGTCCAGCTATGGATCCACAAATCTATGGTCAAGTCATCTTTGACAAAGCAGGAAAAAATATCCAGTGGAAAAAAGACAGTCTCTTCAATAAATGGTGCTAGGAAAATTGGACAGCTACATATAGAAGAATGAAACTAGACAATTCTCTTACACCACACACAAAGGCAAACTCGAAATGGATGAAAGACCTCAACGTGAGGCAGGAATCCATCAAAATCCTGGAAGAGAACATAGGCAGTGACCTCTTTGACATCAGCTACAGCAACTTCTTTCAAGACATGTCTCCAAAGGCAAAGGAGACAAAAGCGAAAATGAACTTTTGGGACTTCATCCAAATAAAATGCTTCTGTACAGCAAAGGAAACAGTCAACAAAACAAAGAGGCAACCCATGGAATCGGAAAGGATATTTGCAAATGACACTACAGACAAAGGGCTGATATCTAAGATCTATAAAGAACTACTCAAACTCAACACCCAAAAAGAAGATGAACACATCAAAAAATGGGCAGGAGACATGAAGAGGCACTTCTCCATAGAAAATATACAAATGGCTAACAGACACATGAAAAATGTTCAGTGTCACTAGCTATCAGGGAAATTCAAATCAAAACCACACTGAGATACCATCTTACACCAGTCAGAATGGCCAAAATTAACAAGACAGGAAACAACAAGTGTTGGAGAGGCTGCGGAGAAAGGGGAACTCTCTTATTACACTCTTGGTGGGAATGCAAGTTGGTGCAGCCGCTTTGGAAGACAGTGTGGAGATTCCTTAAAAATTTAAAAATAGAGCTACCCTATGACCCTGCAATTGCACTACTGGATATTTACCCCAAAGATACAGATGTAGTGAAAAGAAGGGCCATATGTACCTCAATGTTCATTGCAGCAATGGCCACAATCGCCAAACTGTGGAAAGAGCCAAGGTGCCCTTCAACAGATGAATGGATAAAGAAGATGTGGTACATATATACAATGGAATACTACGCCTCCATCAGAAAGGATGAATATCCAACTTTTGTAGCAACATGGACTGGATTGGAAGGGATTATACTGAGTGAAATAAGCCAAGTAGAGAAAGTCAAGTATCACATGGTTTCACTTACTTGTGGTGCATGAGGGGTAATATAGAGGACAGTAGGAGAAGGAAAGGAAATGGGAAGTAGGGTAATTCAGGGAGAGAAATGAAACATGAGAGATTTTGGACTCAGAAACAAACTACGGGTCTTGGAGGGAAGGGGGTGGGGAGATGGGGGAGCCTGCTGGTGGGTACTGAGGGCACGTATTGCATGGAGCATTGGGTGTGGGGCATAAACAATGAATCTTGAAACACTGAAAAAATAAAATAAACTTAAAAAATATATAAGACAATATTTAAAAAATTAAAAAGTTATGTATTTTGAAGTGATTTTGGATTTGGAGATTTAATGATAGCATTTATAATAGCCACACATACAATGTGTTTTGTAAATAAATTTGTTCACTTCACTATTCAGATCAAGTCTTTCCAGTTGGGAATTATACTAACTTTTGTTAAAAGAAATTAAAAAAACAAGCATTAACCACCCTAAGTTCCTTGCAAAGATGCCTCAGTTATTAACTAAATACACATTATTCAGAATATACCCTACAGAGGCCAGTTAGAACAATCACTAGATAGGATTGATGTAGTAACCAAACAATCATAGGTAATTTATAATCACTTCTGGTTAATTCAAAGGAAACTGATTCTGGCTCTTCTGATAACCTTGTTAATAGGGACTGTCAGAATAGAGAGGCAAATCCACCTTCATATAGCAGAGGTAGTGAGTCAAATATATTTTATGTACAATCCAATGGATATGTGAATTGGATTTCTGCAGGTTACTCTAAAGTAGGTTTTGAGGTTATAGTTATTCAGCTTTTTTGGCATCTTGCAATAGAGTAAAAAATTAAAGAAAATTAAAATCATTACTATTTCAGAACAATATGAGACAAAGACTAGAGAAAAAATAATTTAGTTAAAAAACTGGTCTCTGATATAAAAAAATAGTTTATGTCGTAGGAGTAAAACTCATTATCACAACTTTCAGAACAACAACTATTTGAAAAGAGTACAACTTAGAATTAAATAGGTTATATGTTTTCTTTTTCTAAAGCAATTATCTTTAAGAAGTTGCTTTTTTTTTCCTCAAAGTTACTCTAAAGTACCTAGAATTGAAAGAAAAAGTAAAAATGAAAGGAAAGTGGTTTCCAACTTGTGTACAAAGTTCAAGTTATAAATATCATATCCTTAATATCAAAATTATTTCCTAAAAATTTACCTTATTTAGATCACTGGATAACTTAATGAATTCCAAATTTCAATATAAACTACAAGGAAGAGTGATGTTGATTTCATTTTCACTTACATGAGCTAATTACAATGAATGAAAGCTGGAAACCAGTGTCTGAGACATAAACTATGTCTTTAAAAAGCCAGTTGAAATGAAGAAATGATATATGATATGATAGGGGACTCAAAGAAAAAAAAGCATTTCATGACATCTTAATAGAAAGAACAATGAAGATTTTCTGTGTTCTGTGGTCTAGTTTGGTTTGTTTTTGAAGATGCTAAAAAGTGGCACAGTTGAAACTTAACACAGTATCTGTAAAATTAGGTAATCCATATAAATGTATCTAGGAAATAAACAGGATTTTGCATAGGAACTACTCTCTTCCAAAAGCAACACTTTTAGGGGCATCTGGGTGGCTCAGTCTGTTAAGCAGTTGCCTTTGGCTCAGGTCATGACCCCGGAGTCTGGGGATCGAGCCCCACATTGGGCTCCCTGCTCAGCGGAGAGCAGCTTCAACCTCTCCCTCTGCCTGCTGCTCTGCCTAAGGGATCTCTCTCTCTCTCTCTCTCTCTCTCTCTCTCTCTCTCTCTCTCTCTCTCTCTGTCAAATAAATAAATAAAATCTTAAAAGAAAAAAAAAGCAACACTTTAAAATTGATTAATTCCTTAATATTCTAATGGTGAAATATCTACTCAAGAAATTATTTTCTTTTCCTTTTTTTTAATCTGTAAGATTTAGTTTGTTCTTTTAAGCTCTTTTTTTCAAACAGCTAGAGAAGCTTTCTTAGGAATACTATATTAATCAGCTAGAGTGGTTGGCCAGAAAACAACTTCTTACAAGTAGTGAAAGACTGTTCTAATATCAAATGACTGTCGAATGTCATGTGATATTGAAATAAATTTTATGCTCTCATGGTACTAAATCTTGACTCCTGTTCAATTTTAGTCTTTATGGGAAAAAATTGTGCTCCAATATTTTGTTGTAATTGTGTTCTTTGTGTATTGCTTATTTAAGCTAGTTAAGCCTTTCATTACATAGAGCACCTCAATAAATCTCTGAAATATTGCCCAAACTAGATAAGGTGTGATAAATCAGATCTTTCCTGAACCCAAAACCTTCTTTTCTTTATCTTTTATCAAATTTTGAATTTTTTTTAAAAAAGATTTTATTTATTTGACAGAGAGAAACACAACTAGAGAGGGAACACAAGCAGAGGGACTGAGAGAGGGAGAAGCAGGCTTCCCGCCGAGCAGGGTGCCTGATATGGGACTCGATTCCGGGATCATGACCTGAGCCGAAGGCAATCGCTTAATCAACTGAGCCACCCAGGCGCCCCTAAATTTTGCATTTTAAAACTAAAATTTACCTAGAATCCTACATTTGATCCTTTTATATAGCTTAAGCAAGGCCTTAGGAATATATGTTTTTGTTCATTCTCTTTTTATTTTACCTGTTGAAATTTTATCTCATTTTTTTTCTTGCTATGTATAAAGGTGGAATTTTGTTTGGCTTTCTTTTTTTTTTACCCAGGCGCCCCTTGTTTGGTTTTCATTTGAAAAACCATTTTAGGAAATTTACAATGAAGATTCAATTCATAAACAAAGTCTTATTTGGCAGGCAGTACATCAGGGCAAATTTAAATTTCTGCCTCTCTTTTATCTTATATATATCCTTAAAACATAATTTCATAATGAAAATATGTCTTACTTAGTAAAAATAGGTTAATTTAACCAAAGAAGTAAATATACTAAATTATTTTCATTGGATTAAATTCTGCTTATCATTTTTACTTTCTTTTATGAAAAGAAAATTTTGTTTCAATTTATTTATTTGATAATTGAGATCTTGTTTACATTATCATGATAGTTATGCATGTGTTAATATCAGCACCTGGTAATTTAGGGCAATATTATATATTTTAAAATCTCGATATTTAAGTGATTTCTTCATGAATTCATTCTGCCTTGCCAAATGATCTTGAAAGTTTCTGTTAGGAAGTTTCGACATGCATATCTATATCAAAGATAGGTCAGGCACAGACAAATAAATGAACAAGAAGAATAGATGAGATAAAGTTCTTAACTAAGATTCATAAATATATTAAATAATTTGCATGGTATATACATTTGCTTAACAAGCAGAATGATACTTTTTCATTTGTTCTTTCCTAAATGTAAAATTTATCTCAGATACCTGTTATGGTAAATACATAAGTAAATATCCATAAATAATATCCACATGTAAGTCTTCAAATATATAAAAAGACAAATCTTACCTCCATCTCCAGATCCCGATCCTGCATCTGGAGGGGGGAAAAGAAATACTTTGGTTTTTGTTTGGAAAACATATTCAAAACTATTTATGACTTAATTTAGTCCATCTTTACTTCCTTTATTAAGGTGGTCATAAAATGGAAAAACGTATATTCACATCAATTTAAAGTAATATGTATAATATAACATAAGATAAATTTTCTATTGCTTTCATTCTTAAACTTTGTAAAAAACTATTATTTAGTTTTTATATTACATCCTATTTTGATTATTACATTCTAAAATCTGTCATATTTTTATCTTAACCAGGCTGAATTGGGTGCCATTAACCAAAAAAAAAAAAAAAAAAGAAAGAAAGAAAGAAATGAAATGCTTATAACAGTGAGATCCAGAAATTAAACAGGCTAGGACATGTAGTAAGTAAACTCATAATTAAGGCTTATATTATTGTAAATCACATATACACAAAAAGAAAAATAGTTTACAGACGATTATCTTTTTATATAATTACTAATATGTTTTCCAAATACAATTGTGGATGAGGTTGTTTGCTACCAACAGCATCCTTTGTTTTTGAAATCAATAGAAGAGGTAGATTAATTTTTGTCTTTGTGTTTAAAATTGGATATACCCTAAGAGATGCTGGCAGAAAAAAAATGATACCCTCCTTCTGCATTTCTCTTTATTTCTTTTCTCTTCTCCTTCTTACATAATTGCAGGTGGTCAAAGTTGTCTATTTCTGACAACTTAGTTCCAAGAGACACCCAGTTTTCTAGTTGGGAGTCAAGACCATTCATTTTCCATCCGATTCTACCTATTAAGTGTAAACATCATCCTTCTTCTGCCTTCCCACTTCTTTTCATTCTAAATACATTTGATTATGTATTTTTTAAATTTTTAATTTTTTTTTTATTTTTTAAAGATTTTATTTATTTGACAGAGATCACAAGTAGGCAGACAGAGAGAGAGGAGGAAGCAGGCTCCCCACTGAGCAGAGAGCCAGATGCGGGCCTCAATCCCAGGACCCTGAGATCATGACCTAAGCTGAAGGCAGAGGCTTTAACCCACTGAGCCACCCAGGCACCTTGATTATATATTTTTAATGTTAAAATTGGGGAATAAGACTAAAATTGGTATTTTCTATCTGAAATGCCCTCATCTCACACTGAAATCTCAACCAGGATTCAAGAATTATACCAAATGCCACTTCTATGAGTTTGTTTCTGATATTTTAGTCCAATTTAAGAAATAAAACAGAGCAAAAACCAAAAGCCCCATTACTTCTACTTGTTTGCCTCCATGACAGTTTATGAGAGGCATGGTATAAAAAAATGATATGATATATGAAAATCCACAGAATGCTGATGTATGGAAGAATGGATGCCTCCCCAATGGTCATGCTTATTATCATGTTAACCATTAGCATTGCCATGAAGGAGCAGTAGCTTAAATAAAAAGCCTTGGTGGGAACTCATACCAACTAAATTCAGAGGGTCTAACGCTGCCTTAAATCAGAAAGCTGTTATTTATTAACTGCTAATGTGACTAAGACATATGTCTTTAGGCGAGCACATTCTTTCCTTAAGGCAAGCTAATTGGTAGAACAATTTATAATAAAAACGCTTCTTAGTAAATATATAATCAAATAAGCATTTTTATTATATGACTCGACTATTTAATGATAACAGATCAAGAAAGAGTGACGCATTTGCCACCATAATAAAATAGTCCCATCACCTGAACTGCTAATCATAACTCTTGGGACCATCACTTTTGGATGGGACAATGCTTAAATGGTCAATGTTTGCATACTTTCACAGCTAAAATTTTAACTAAACTTATTTCAATTAATTTGAAAGTTTAATTATAATCATCAGAGGCTAACAGGTTGTACTATTATAGCACGGATATATTTTACGTATTTTGGTTCAATGTGTAGTTTCTTTTTTCTTCCTTATTATGACTGTAAACTTCTTTAAATCAGGAACCAAGTTTTTGTCCAGCCTTTATACTTATATGCACATCAGAGGAAACACATAAAAGCTTACAGAATTACTCATTTGATAACATAAAGTATGTTTTCTAACCTTCCTAAGTTTATTTGTCCTCTCTTCAGTGAGTACTGTAATGTCTATCTCATTGTGAGATTTATGAGGCTTATTGCACCATAGCAAATTTTAAATGCTTATCACTGTGCCTGGAACATAAAAGTTAAGATTTTGAATAAACATATTGCTTATTTATCCATAGGTTTTTCAAATGAGTACATATGGCTTGGGAAAAGGAAAAAAAAATGGCAGTAGTATATTGGCTTGCATTTCTCATGTATCTTTCTAAAAAGTGAAGGGGCATGGTCCTTAAGACAACTTCTCTTTGATTTGACCCAAATTAGGTTAGTAGGAAAGGAGGAATAGGTGGAAAAAATATTTATAAGTTCATTGCATCATTATGAAGTAGTGATGGGAAGCTTTAATGGAAGTTTCTCTAGTATAAGATAAATAAGCAGCCTACTGAAGTCTTACTGGTGAGACAGAAACACCTAAGAAGTCATGCTCTTGATCTTGCAAGTCTGAACTCTTTTTTTTTTTTTTTAAGATTTTATTTATTTGACAGAGAGAAACACAGCTAGAGAGGGAACACAAGCAGGGGAAGTGAGAGAGGGAGAAGCGGGCTTCTCGCCGAGCAGGGAGCCCGATATGGGACTCGATCCCAGGTCTCCGAGATCATGACCTGAGCTGAAGGCAGTTGCCCAACCAACTGAGCCACCCAGGCATTCCTCAAGTCTGAACTCTTAATTAACACATTTGTTATAACACAATAAATCAAAATTGATAGTGAGGCTATTGAGCAGATTGTCTAATAAGAAATCCTTTTTGGACCAAAAAAAAAAAAAGATTTGTAAGTTCAATGAAATATAATAAAGTTATATCTTCTACTGCCTTTTATTCCTAGAGATCACAATTTGCCATCTCTATTCAGTGTCAAATAGCATTAAAAAATAAATGGAAAATCTACAAAGAAAAGAAAGAGAATTTATTTTAGATCAAAAGTCAGAACTCTAATTTATTTAGAGTCAAACCTGGTTAATCAAAGTTGTTTTGGTTCCTCCATCATTATTCAGATCAAAAATCTTTTAGATTTACAAGTCAATGGGTGATACTTTCAGCAAGACTGGCTTACTAATTAAATCCACCGAAATGTAAGTATGTGAATCACTTACTTGTGGTATGGATTACTCAATTGTGATTAAATGTTCTACTTGGCGAAGTCTTTATTTTCATAGTATAAACAACACATTAGGGACTAGCATGTAAAAACTTGAATCAATCAGAGGAATCTGATTGCCTGAGCCTACAAGAACTTGGAGGTCGGCGTGTTAAGAGAGTTTGGTACCAAATGTTGTTAGCCATACCTTAACTTCCTGACTCTATTTTGACAACTGCCCTTTGATTCTCATTTGGCTACTGTCAGAGACAGACAGGTATCCTACATGATCTTTAGTAGACAAACCCTCTCCTCAGTACTACCTGGTGTTTGTTTCTATCATTCTTGGTTTCTAAGAGTCAGAGTTTTCACATTTTTTTTTCCTATGCAATTTGTCTTAGCTTAACGCTTTAAATTTTCTCCACAGGTATGGCGGATTGATTTTTCATAATTAGTTTGCTCCTTGTTTTCCTTTCTGTTTCCCCCATCTTTACTATTAGAGTGGAATGCTTGTCCTCCTCCCTCCCTACTGGGGCAGCAAGTCCACTGACTCTCACCTGTTGCTGTCATTTTCATTCATTACTTCTCAGACAGATGGATTGGCAACAATCTGTTTGCTTCAGTAAATAAGCAAGTGGGCACCAGGAAGAACATTCAGTTCATGAGGCAAAGAATCATATAAAAGAAAAGACTACTTAAAAACCAAAATGAAAACAAAAAAGCCTACGTCATCATCTGTGAGTAATATCGTTCTCTTTTGCTATTCACTGATATAATCTGGAACACGATCAATTACTAACAATCAACAGAGTTACGATAATCTTTTAAAGAATACAAGCCTTTTTCTTTGCTCATTTACCATCCTGCCCGAACATACACATGACTTTTAACATAGTTCCCTAGAATAGAAATACTTGTTATCAAAGAAAAACTTGTTATCTAATGCTTGTTATCTTTCTAATAGAATGGATTTTTCCTGGCACTATTCTATATTTTCACTTTTGAAGGAAGTTCATACTTCGTGTCATTATTATTTTTCCCTGATATGCTTATGCCATCTAATTCCTCAGAAATTATGACTTTCTAGAAACCTGTTTATGTATCATTCATGACAACTATCATGTACACTAAAGTTTCTTTAATATATGTGATTCTAATATGTCAAGACTAAACTGTAAATGCAGCTTTATTTTAAGGCATTGCTCTGTCAAGTTGGGATTTGTTCATTTTGTTTAGTTTTCTTCCTGTAATGCTGTTCAGCTCTAACAATCACTGCACACGAAAGGAAAACCTGGAAAACTGAAGAGCATATGAAACCACTCTTCCTCCTCACTTCCTTCAGAGCATTCTTGAAAAAGACAACTACAAAGCTTTGTGGAATCCTGGGCTGACTGTTAGAAATGATGGATGTCCTTCACAAATACATTCTTCAATATAATCAGCTAAATGGTAAGAATAACATATTCATAGTGCTGCTGAGGTTGCCCACATTTTCACTTTCAAACCCAGATCTGCAAAACTGCCCTCCAGCAGACAATGTTATTGTTCAAAACAAACAAACCAACTTTATGTGTGAGTAGATAGGTTTCCCTATATTTGGCACCTAAGCAGGAAATCTAGATTTCTAATTATATTATTCAACTGTCTGCACTTCATTAAATAACATATGTATTAAAATCAACATCCTTATGGCAGATTTTTTCTTTCTCCCGGAAGTGATTTGAAATGTAAAAAAGACAAAATAAGAATAATGTATGCTTTGTACAAAACAACGAGAAGCTTATCTAGCCAGTATATAGTCTGAATTATTTATTTGGAGATAACATGACAGAAACAGCAAGACATTGTTTCAAAGGTTTCAGGGAGTCTTGAGGATCACACACATACCGGTGGCACAGGATCCTTCAGACACCACAAGTATCTCGCTTTGCTGTTTGCAGGCAGCCTGCCGCAAGTAGCACTCATTCTGGTAGCTCTCCCCATTGGAGCCACACACAGGCACGTAGTCACTGTTGCACTGGGGACACACAGATAGAAGCTTATGATTAGTACTGGAGTCTGCATCCCGTTGACACCTGGAACAGAAATAACCTTTTACAAAAGAAAGCACTTGTTTTCATTTTCAACAATCTCCATTGTATCCATTAAGGTCTTTGACCTTGCAAGGGCCTCATTCAAAGAGACACAAAAGTAATGTCAAAGTCAGCTAATCAGTCATTTGACTCAGATAGGGGGGAAAAAAGCTTCTAAATTGATCAGGTAATTCCAACAAAGTGATGTGGGCAAGCCATAGGAAACAGGTATAGCAACAAATGTATCAACATTATTTAATACTGTTTTTCAGATATAGACCCATCTGCTTCTGTGGAAAAAATCAAAAACATGCTATAATATTCACATCATTAAAAATAGGTAATTCCTATCTGTGGTTAGAACAGAAGTACATAGCTGATATGCCAATTAAATCAGTTACTCTTTCGTATGTTTTTCTGTTTAATTTTAATCTCTGCAAACTTCTAAATATTTGGAGATGACATTTAGATTACTAATTGATTTGTCATATATCTTTAGTTATTCGCAGATATAGTGCAAGAAAAAACAAGAGTATGGAATACAGGGGGAAATCAACAGCAATTAAAAATGTAAACTTTACTGATTATTGAAAAATTTGACTATTAATATATATTTCATAAAGAGAAAAGTTCATTTTAAAACAGCCTCATTACAAAAAGTACAAATTATACAGTGGAAATTAGGCAAACTACAGGGTATACTCATCATAATATAATCACACTCTAAGGCATTAGAGATACTTGGCTGTATCCTATACCTGCTAATTACACTAGAGATGTGATTATCTCATGATTACTACTACTGATGTGTTTCACTGTTTAATTGTAACAAATGTAATGACCAAGATGATTATTTAAAAATATCCACCTATGCCAGAAACTAAGTAAAGCAAATCATACATACACATGCATATGGAAACACTTTTCTGTTTTCCAGTTCTTATTAAAATATTTGGATTTTTGATGGCTATAAATTTACAACATATACAAAATAAACCAATGTTCTAGTGAGATGGCTAGGAAAGTTTTAATATATATGATAATAAACCTAAAACTCTATCATAAGTTAAATTCAACTCAAAGATATATGCCAAAAAAAAGAACTGATTCCCAATAAGGTTATAATCTTATAATAAAAACCTGAAATTTATTTTTTTTACTCTATTTCCTTAGAACATCTGTACATTCTCCTTCTCCCACGGCCATTTAACTCTTGATCTTTGCCTTCATGTAACAATGGCCTAATTATCCTAGTAATTTATACATGAAATGAGATAAGGCAATGTTTTCTGAAATGAAAGTCTTATTTTATGAGTATTACTTTGTATCTGTTATTGAAAAACTGAAATATAGCTTAGAAAGTGATATACTTCTCTTGTGATAGTTAATCCAAATTGTATGACACTCATATTTATGATCTCCATAATTGCTAACATGATGATTTAAATATTAAGCCATATCTATTTAGAAATTACTTACACGTGATTAAAATGATTTAAATATTTTAAAAATTGCATATTTTAGAAATCTTTATTTCGACAATTTCTAATCTAGATATTCTAGAAGCCGATTATGCAGTATTTCCTTTTCACAGTTACACTATTGACTTCCAGACTCAATGTATCTTTGTGACTATATTTTAAAACTGTTTTGATTAGAACTTTTTACTAATGAGAATCTTTTACTCAATAGGCATTCTTTTTTAATCAGGTGGTATCTGTATAATGGCTGCCTTCCACAAGCTTTCTAAATATATATGTATTTTTAAACTTGCATCTGAGAATTGACTTACCATAGGACCCAAAATCATTATTACTACTGAAGAAAAAAGGCAATGGCAGAATGTCAGTGAAGAGTGGAACTCTTCAGTGAGCAGTACAGAGGTAACACCAGCTAAATCGGGCTGTCAGAACCATATATGGTTCATATGGTTCATATGTCAGAACCATAGCCTGAGAGGCAGGTGGATGGACAGGTGCTTGATAAACGTGCTATGTTCAGGACCAGAGAGGACTTATGAAGACCCACTAATACTAAACTGGTATCTGAGCTAATGGAGAAGAGATCAGAAAGAACTGAACTACTGGTAACATATCATAGTCAATAGACTCGCTGACATTTTCAGTAGGCAGAAGATAGGCAAAATTAGTGTGATGGCTGGACTAGTTAGCTTCTCATGTTCAGGTACTAGCATTACTGTCTTTGGCTACCTTTTATTCTCCATCTTCAAACCTCCCTATCACACTTTGTAGATTATTTGGGTCCACATTTTCTTCTCTCCAGTCCCTGGAACCACTCTATTTATCTTTCCTATCTACTTCTGCAGAATACTCAGATGTAGCCAGTGGCCAGGGGGTGACGAGTGGGAAGTATTTATTATCTCTGTCAAGTGTAAGTACACAATGCTGATATGCACCTTAAAATTTGGAATAAACTGATAAAGTGCTCAGATGCCACTTCTGAGGGATGCAGTAAGCCAAATGTGAACAGTGCGAAAAACAGAGCTGCCAAGCTCTATGCACAAGCCAAAAGGGAGATTTGTAAGGAGCTGAAAAGAGCTTAACTGTAGATTATCAGCACGATGTTTTTGGCCTTTAGTACCATGACTTGCACTCATTAATATGAATAATACAAGGAAGAAGCATACTCTAAATTATTACAGCTCAGGAATAGAGGTCTGGTCCTATAGTTTCTCAAATTCTCTCACTGCACTGGTGTAGGGTCTTGTATATATCACTCAACTATTAAATATTTAACAAGTTTATAGCTCAGTTTCCCCATTTAAAATGGTTAACTGGGGCACTTGGGAGGATTAACAGAGGCATGTTTTTAAAATGCCTTGGAATATTCATTTATAAAATTATAAAAAGAAATGTAAATTACTTGTCTCTCATGATAAGCATTTTTTATTTGAATATAGTTGACACACCATCTAACAGGGACACTAAACACACATATCTAAAATTAGAGAAATAAAGGAAAACAGAAGAACCCTATGCATACAAATAAGCTAAGTATTATGTTAAAATATGCCATAGTATTGGAAATAGTTTTTAGTGGTAATCATGGTACTGCTCAGTTTCAGACAAAGGGACAGATTTGGATGTTAAGTGACTTGTTAAAGGTCACATAGCTGGTAAGAGAAAAAACAAGACTCAGACCCAGATGGCTAGACCCAGAAATGTATGTTTTGTACAAACTTCCTCTCCGGGGAAAAGTGATTCTATTTCTCTTAAGATGTTATAAAAATATAAAATTTGTTTTCCAAATATATGTTTTCCAGTGGAATGATTTTGTTCCAAAGTGTCCACATTGCTTAAGAAAGTAGGTACATATCACACCAGAGGATTCAATGACATGACACTCTAGAATATATGGAATTCATTTTACTACAAATGAACAAAAACAAAAACAAAAAACGTATGTGAGAAGGTTTTCATATGATTTATTGCTTATTTTATTAATAAAGATTTCTTTTAGCTGAGATTTCAGCATCTAGAAGCTATGTATAACTTCTATTTTATAGGTTGTCGGCACCTTCCATAGAGTCTGGCATGCAGAAGGAACTCCACAGATGTTAAGTGAATTCTTGTTATATTCCCAGTTGTCAAAGGCTTAAGGATAATGGCTTAGGGTATGGTATGTTTCTCTTCCAAAAAAGAAAAAGATAAAAAAAACTGCACATGTCCCAATACTTTGATCATTCCATAAGTAACCTTTTCTTCTCTGTAACCACGTTTCTTTAAATGAAAGAAAATATGACTTTAAGAGTGGGCAAGCCTGTGGCTATGGTGAAAGTGAGTCTGTGTGACTTCTCAGGCTAGGCCATTAAAGGATACAGTTTCTACCTGACCCTTTCTCTCTTTCTGGATGCTTGCCCTTGACACTCAGCCATTGTGGTATGAGGAAGCTCAAACTAACACATACGGAGAGATGCACATTAAGGACCAAGATGTCCAGCTGACAGACATATGAGTGGGAGCCCTAAGAAGAGTACAGAACCAAGTCTTGAATTCTCTCCCTCTCTCAGCTAATGTCAAGGGAAGCAGAGATGAGACGTTACCATTAAGCCTGTCCAATTGTAGATTCATGAGCAAAGGGAATGTTCATTATTTTTGAACCACTAAGTTCTGGCCAATTTGTTATGCAGTCCTAGTAAGTAGAACAACTGTAGATCTGAAGCATGCTCATTAAATACAAATATTGAATATTTGAACTAAATAATATATAAAAAGCACAAGGCTTCATCATATTTTTTAATTACAAATGGATATTTGGTCATTGTATGACCAATACTATCTATGAATAACTACATAAGCACCTTCCTTCCTTCCTTCTTCCTTTCACCCATCCTTCTATCTATCCATCCATCTACTTGTCTCTAAAATTTTCTCTCCACAACTGATTTATCATATTGACCAGCATGCTATCTGATATTCAGATAGGAACCAGGTTCTGCCATTTCTGGAACTTGTATCATCACCAAAAAATCCGTTGTACTACCTTTGATATTGAGTTGTCCACAATAACTTGGCATTGTTCTTTCTGTTATCGATATTTTCATTTGTACATATAATGTTTTGGGAGAGAATTAGATTTGGTGTCAAAGGACCCAGGTTCTTACTTTAAGATCACCACTTAATAATCGTTATTTTTATTTCTGGGCTTTAATTTTCTCATCTGTAAAAGGAGGAGAAAATAATTGTCTCACTCAGTTGTAAAAAATAAAGGGGAGAATATGTTTATTTTCAATCATCTAAGAGAAGGGAAGGCAAATATATGTTCACCTTAGTGCTCCAAGTTGGAAAATTATAGATCACATACACACACTTCTCTTTGAAATTTATCTCTCAGCTAGAATGACCATATTTTGCATTCTAATTTGAATGAAAGAATTTGTGACTGTATCTGTAAACATAGTAGAAACAGAGAGTAGACGACCTTAGGTAGTTTAGAATAGGATATAGGAAAATAGATTACTAGGACATTTCCCTTTTCATCAGATACAGGGGAAACCAACCAAAAAACCAACCAACCTCAAATTCATTGGAATATACTAGAAAGGACTGAATCAAGATACTCTTAGCCTAAAATATCCTACTATTCTTTGCACAACTTGCCCATTTTCTTTGGTCTTCAACTTAATACAGCCACTCAATATATTCTTGCTATGTGTAGAGTTTAAATTTTCCACGAAGGAAATGTTTATTTTCTCTTGACAGACTGACAACTATCACAAAGTACAAGCTAATGGCATTAGTAATCTTATAATAAATTTAAATGCTACAGGCATTAGGAAAAAATTCATTTTAGGTTCTAATTCAAACTTGCATTCATTGCCCACTCCCTGATCTACTCCACTCAAAAAGTGTTTAAATTAGTGACACTGGCTAACCAAAGCACAAAAAACACAAATATTTTTGTTGATAAAAGTTTTACCAGAATTCTTTGTGGAACCTGAAAACTGAACAAATCTCTTTAATAAGGAAACTATACATCCCTTTTAGTAGCATCCCTTTTGTGAACTCTATTTTTCTCTTGTTGATGTCTTGTTAGAATTATGGCTTTCCATTTGAAGAACATTCTTTTTGGTTCATTCATATACTGCTTATGAGTTCACTTCTTCGGTCTATCCTTAGTTATGAAAGTAAGACAAATTTATGGGAATCACAAACAAAGAGGGGAATTCACAAGATTTGGGGGGCCTTTAATTAATGATTTATGCACCTGTATTTTCTCTTTAGTTAACATTTGGGGAAAGCATGAATTGAAGACTTTTCATGCTCCATCTCTCCCATGTAGTTCACTGAATGAACATAATTACATTGTTCAGTGTAGCTGGAGACTTTAGAGGTTGGTGTCAAATGCATATTGAATATGCAAAAGTATATTTCTAACATTGTAGTATGGTCTGAAGGACTGTAGCATGGTCACACCAATACTCACCCACCAGGAGGTGGTGCACTTTGCAAATATCAGTCGTTTTATTTCTTTTCTTAGAAAGAATAATGTCCAAGCAGCTTTGACCTTGTCTACAAACAATTAAAACTATATTTAAATATGAATTCCCTTATCTCTCTCACTGGGAGGTTGAATTCAATTCAAAATATTTACTTTTATCAACAATTCTAAATATTACGTACTATAACAATTGTTTAGATCTGAATTCGAGTTTAATGTTTTCATTTGTTCTGTACCTTTTTTCTCTTTCTGCCTCCCTCCCTCCCCTCCCTGTTCCTTCCTTCCTCCCTTCCTTTCTCCTTCCCTCCTTCCTTCTTTCCTTCCTTCCTTCCTTCCCAGTTTTGCTTACAATCTTGGAAAAGTTTTCCCTGATCCTACTTACATAGTTTTGTTTATTCACATATTTCCTGGTTGAACCTTGTGTTAGATTTCATGTGTATTTTAAAAATTCAGGGCCTCCTGGTGGCTCCGTTGGTTAAGCTGCTGCCTTCAGGTCAGGTCATGATCCCAGGGTCCTCAGATTGAGCCCCACATCCCCTTGCTAAGTGGGGAGACTGCTTCTCCCCTGCCTGCCATTCCCCCTGCCTGTGCTTACTCTCTCCCACTGCCCCCTCCCATCAAATAAATAAATAAAAATCTTTAAAAAAATAAAAAATTCAGCAACACTCAAAGGTGAATAGAAGACACTAGTACAACACCTGTGATGGTATGTATGCTTGTATAAACATTTTGAGAGAAAAGAAGGTTTATAATTTACACAGTATAAAGCATTTGTTAGATGATGACTATCATGACATGATGAGTTCTATCTTCAGTAGATACTCATAACCTAGTTTTGACAATACCAGTGCTGCAATGTCCCTCTCTTAAAAAAAAAATTAATTTTTATTTATTTTTCTAACATGCAGTAAAGTACATTTTTCTAACATTTATGAAATGACTTGCAGCTATTTGCACTCTTTTGGATTCCTGGGAGATTCAGTTGTAATTGAATGTGGTACCCACGAAAAGTTGACGTATATTAATAAGCTCCATGATTTCAAATACTAGCACAATAGTTTTGAAGTCATATTTATCAGGAGTTTATTTAAATAGTGAACCAGCTTGCCTGGATAATAAAACTCAAAGCCATTAAAACAGAGCAATATAATAATAAAAAATAATACTCCCAATCAAAAAGAACAAAAGTATAAACCCATACTTCCTACCATTAATTATTTGTCTATTAACCCAAGCAGTTCACTTATAAAATGCATGCTAGGTGGGACACACACACACAATTTACTTCTGACACACTGGGAGAACAACCTGAAGCTTTCTACCTCCAGTGGCATTTATAACTCTGGCATACACATTTCTCCAAAAAGCTATGTCTTTTTGACATCCATTGGCTCTCCTGGCAGTACAGTACTTTTGCTCGGTGCCAGCTTTCCTCTTAGCTTGCATAGCTATAAATTGCCAGGTGATGGGTTGTAAAGGGAGATCCCTCCTTTGTAGTCTCATTAATGAATAAGAAGATGCAAAAATCAGACTTCTTACCTTGAACTGACAGACGCAAGTCACAGTGTCTCCAATTCTTAAACATTCCCCATCAAATTTACAGGTGTTCGTGTCACAGAGGAAGAGATCATTTTCTCTGTCATCATAACCTCAAGTTTAAAGAGAATGCTCCAGTCATTAAAAAATGTTATAGACTTTAGAAGAAAAAAAAGCAGAAAAAGAAAAAAGCAAACACTATCTTGAAGCTTTAAAAGAAGTTCTCTAAATTTTAATTCCAATAACCATGGCTGTACTGCAAGGTCATTCTCTACTGATAACCTCCAAAATCTGCTAAGTCGTCAATATTCACTTCTTTTTTTCACAATTATTTTCTAGTCAATTCTCTTTTAATATTCTTTTTTGCTCTTGTTATTTTATTTTAGCCAGGGTTAATACTGGCAGCAGTGAATGAAGGTTTAACATTTGCTTCCTAGCTTCCTTATTTTCTTATTAAGTAGACTATAGTTTATGATCCCCAAACTCTACATTTTAGAAAAGAGCTGGTGATGGTCTCTGAGTATCATTTTATCATTTCTCCATTCTTAATCCTTCTTTTGCTTTAAGGTCTGGAACCACCCCTTATTTGGAATTTCTCCAGACAAAGAGGAAACAAAGCCCCAATAATAAAGATAAACAGGCATAGTGTTTTCTGTGATGGTCTGTCTGGCTCAAATGAAGATTGATTACCTCTAAGTTAACAGGGGTGGAGGGGTGTGCCAGGTTCTTGAAAATCTGTTTGGAAAACAAGTTTATTCTCTTTAGTTTCTACAGATCTCCTTAAGATACCTGGCTAATAATAAATTCCTTAATTGCCAATCTCAATTTCACATTTAAGTTAGTTATTTCCTAATACAGTACTATACTTAGGATGAAGTAAACCGGTCATGTTGGACTACAAAACTGTGACCATGTCAAACAAGTGATTTTGCAGGTTGTTTAATATGCACCTAAAAAGTGATTAGACACATGCAAAGTGGAGCTCAGCCTTTCAAGTATAACATATATGCACCCTTGAACCACAAATAAGTTAAAGTAAACATGTTAAAATTTATAAAAATACCAAATTTAGAAATTGCCAAAACTAGAACAAAGGCAATCTATTGACCCAAATCTAATAAGGTTGCAAATCTCAACCTGTCTTTAAAAGCACAAACTTCAATGATGCATAATAATTTTCCTCATGGAATTTACATCAGTAACAACTTAGGATACATGTTCTTTCATCCTATGAGTTACAGTTGGTCATTCCCACCTTCCAAAGTTACATACACTTCAGCTTACATACATCCCTGGAAGCCACTTTATTCAGAGCCAGATTTAACTACAGCAGAATTATATTTACAGAAGATGAAAAATTACATGCACATTTGCTAAAACTAGAAGAGAGCAGACCTAGGGGACAATACCCAGGCATGTTAATGCAATTTAAAATGCCAATGAAATCACACCACAATCCCGCCAGGGTATACTATGGGCTGTCATACTGAAATACGAAGCCAGCTCTGAGTACAGCAACTCCCATCCTCGGGCCCTATTTAATTAGGAGGCTTCAGCAGAGCAAAGTCTGCCAAGCTCTAGCGTTCAGACTCTGAAGGGACCCACCAAGCAAGAAGAGAGCCTGACCCACTCCAAGGAAGCCTGCCCAGAAATGGAGTCAGCGACCAACCGGGTCGGTTCCACCCGCCTGCGCACAAGCCTGCCTGGCTTGGTTATGCCCACCCAGGCCTGGGAGACCGACGAATGAAATCTTTTCTTAACTTCCCTTCACTATTTAGGAGCTTGGGGAGGCAAGAGGGAAGCATCTCTGGGCTGCAAAAACAACGTCTTTTATAGCCAAGTTGACTAGGAGGATGTGAGAGAGAGGAAGAGAGGGAGGGAGTGACAGAGAGGGAAGGAGAGACAGAAGCAGAGGAGAATGAATCTCTTGAAACCAAAGCTCCTTTAGAATCCGTGTGACCAGGTCTTGAAAGCAAGACCAGTGCACCGCGTGGCACTTCTGCCAGGAATCAGTGTTTCCCCTGCAGTCACTATTTGATTTATTGCTTTCTCGCTTGTTCTTTCTCATAAAGTTATTTCTCGCTCGTTTTAGCTAGACTTTTTTCTTTAATGATGAGAAAGGTTCTGTTTTAGTCTTTCCCCCAAGGACTGGTGCTCTTTCCAATGGATCCATAAAACCATCCCGTTTAATATCTCTTAAAATATCCGCAGTTCTAAGTAAAAGGATGTAAAGGTCCCTACATCTGCACTTTCTGCCCACCCCAGATCCCCTCAGTCCCCCGTTTCCTTAGAGGCCTGGAATGGTTCTCTGTGCTCCTCTCGGTGGAGGTCGGTGGTCTCAGAGGCTTGGAGCAGTAAGAAGCGAGGGGCTGAGGAGACGCACCGGGGTACACCGGTCTGTGCTGGAAACATGTTTCCTCTGCGGGGCTAAAAAGGGGGGGGGTCGGCGGCTGGGATTCTGGACTTACCGGAGCAGTTCCAGCCGGTGGGCGTTTGGCAGTCACTTAAGGAGGTAGGGAAAGCCGCGAGCTTCACCGGGCGGGCTACGATGAGTAGCATTACCGGCAGCAGCAGCAGCCAGCAAAAGCCCTCGCAAAGTGTCCAGCTGCTGCACTGCCGCGGGGACTCCCACAGCACCATGACTAGTTCGCGCAACTCTGCAGTAGCAAACGGCTTCGGAAGAACACAGGATCGCGGGGGCCAGGCAGCGGGCTACTGAGCATCCCGCGGACGGCGGCAGCACAGGCGGCGGCGGCGGCAGTGGCACCCGACAGGGAAGCAGCAGCCAAACCCGCGCATGATCTCCAGAGTTTCAGAAACATCCAGTGACCCGGCCCAGCCGCGGGAGCGAGAGGGTCGTTCGCTGACAAGCAGCGCCGGAGACTCGGGGGGCTGCTGCCATAAGGAGGGGGCTCTGGGTAGCTAGGGATCACGAGGAGACCGGAGTCCAGAGGACAGAGGAGAGGAGTCCAGGGAGGCTGGGTGGAAGGAGAGTCAAAGCGCTCCACAGCCCAGCAGCCGCCTCTCGCGCTCTGCCGCCCGCATCACTCTGGCGTTTGGGAAGCAGCAGGTCCTTAGCCCGCCCGAGATCACGTGGGAAGAGGCAATCGGGCGCTGATTGGCGGAGCGGGATGCAGGTCCCGGGAGGGAGGGGTCGGTGAGGAGGTGCATGGAGGAGGCGACGGCGGATGCCACAGATGGGCTAGCTCGCCAGGCGCTGGCCCGTGTGGGGCTACGCGGGGAGGCTCAGGGAGGAAGCTTGGGCTTCAGAGTGGGCGACTCCAACACCTTTATATACCACCTGCCCTTTGACTTTCCGCCCCAGGACGCCCCCTACCGAGCTCTGGGTCCTGTCTAGGGACCCCCGATCTAGCTCCCCTCTTCAGTGCGTGACCCCGGGCCTGGAGTACCCGCCACGGCTGGGTGGCGTCTCTCCGGGCTGGAGCTGGTGAGGGCGAGGTGGAGAGAAGCGGTAGCTGCAGGGCTGAGAGGGGAGAGCGGGCCCAGAGAGGGTGCCCTGTTGGAACCCGGCGCTCCTGCGTGCCAGACACGCCGCCTGTAACCGGATTCAAGCTGAGAATAACGCGGCGGGAGCCCAGGGACCTTTCTGGAGGGAGGTGCCGAGACCAGGAGAGGGTGAGAGGCGGTGGTGTGAGAACAGCTCTGGCCGGCCTGGAAACAGCAGCAGTTCCCACAGGAGCCTGCAACCCTGGGGTTGCTCGCCAAGCTGACTCAGCCAGCCTTCCAGGCTCTCTCATTTTC